>CM042190.1:30656637-30669440 GCA_023539305.1 Ilex asprella
GACACCATCAAAACCCCCTGCAACTCCTCTCACTGCCCCCCTTCTTTCTGTGGACAGACCCAATCTTTTTTAATAGGAGCCACCCAGTCACTTTTTTGGTCACTTGCACTTCGTATTGAATGGAAATATTCGAATTTATGGTGGAATTAGTATTCTTTGTGGTTGAATCGGGATTTTGTGGTTGAAGTTGTGGAACGAGTAGTGGTGGTGGTGGCACCAGTGGCTCAACTGAGAGGGTTAGGATTTGTCATTTTGGTTGACGTGGTGGTTGTTTGGGCTCTCCCCTCTCTCATCTCTCTGTCTCTGTTCCTGTCCTTGAGTTTTTGTGTTTAAGTTGCAGATATATATTCAAATGTATCATGCATGCAAATTGTCTTCCCAGTAAAGAAGCAACTCATATACTTATTTGTACTACTTCTAGCTGAAGGCATTGGAGATGGCAGAAGCAGACGAATTGGTACTAGGAAACTGGAAATCTCAAGGTACCACAGTTGGCATGTCTGTGCTTGATGATCATGAGCTACTGTTCCCAATGGTTCAGGTCGGAGATCATTGCTCTAAGTGGATCACTGTCAAAAACCCAAGTGAACAACCAGTTGTAATGCAGCTCATTTTGAATTCGGGGCAAATTGTTGATGAATGTAGGACCTTAGATAAGCTTTCTCTGCTTTCTTTGTCCCGTAGTTGGGTTCATAATAAACACTCTACCCCGACAAAGTATGGTTTCTCGATGGCCGAGAGGGCGCTAACAGAGGCCTATGTCCATCCTCTTGGTAGAGCATCTTTTGGGCCAATTTTCTTTCACCCCTCAGATCGATGTGGATGGAAAAGTTCAGTTCTGATAAGAAATAATCTTTCTGGTGTTGAGTGGTTATCTCTGCGAGGATTTGGTGGGTCACTTTCCCTAGTTTTGCTTGAGGGTTCTGAGCCTGTAAAGAATCTAGAATTTAGGTTCAACATGCCCAGTCTTAATTCCTCTCCTCCAGACATGTTACACCACATGGATAACAACACTCGTGCTTGTTCTCAGCCATTGTCAAAAGAGCTGTACGCAAAGAACACAGGAGACTTGCCACTGCAGGTCAGTAAAATTGAAGTTTCTGGGACAGAATGTGGAATGGATGGGTTTAGAGTACATGCTTGTAAAGGTTTTGCTCTTGAACCTGGGGAGTCCATAAAGCTCCTAATATCATTTCAGGCAGATTTTTCGGCAGCTGTGGTGCAGAGAGATCTCGAACTGGCCTTGGCAACTGGCATTTTTGTGATACCCATGAAAGCAAGTCTCCCTGCATATATGCTGAATTTCTGTGAAAAATCAATGTTCTGGATGCGAGTGAAGAAACTTTCTGTTGCAATCCTCTTTGCTGCTGCCATAATGTTTCTGGTATTTTGTTGCATCCTTCCCCAAGTGATGAACTTTGGCTCCCTAGACTACTCGTTCCATAATAATCAGAAAAGGAGTAAGTTTGCCATACCCACTGAAATGAATGGTTTGTCAAGTTCATTTGGGGAAGAGGAGACCATAATGCTGGAATCTGCTGGTAGGTGTCCTGATGGTCAAGATGCTACCCCAGAACAGCATATGACTGCTCAAGCCGTAAATCCAACTTTGGGATATCAATGTCAAAGTAGCTTTTTGTTAGATGCTCAAAAGGAAATGGCAATGCAGTCATCTTTACTTCCAGATTCTGTCTCGGTTGAGAGCTCTGATATTCAGGAAGCATCACAACCTGGAAACCTCACTGTTAAAATCAGAAAAGAGAAAGGAAGAAGGCGAAGGAAGAAAAAGGGTTCCAGCACAGGACTGACACAGTTTGAGGTTTCGAGTAGTCAAAGTGGTAATTCTACACCTTCACCACCCTTATCCCCTGTGTCATCTCTGACGCCCAAAAGATCATGGTCACTATCTCCTGATGTGGATCAGTCTGTTGAGGCCAGGAATCCATTTGCCAAAATGACTGATAGACGTTGTGAGAAGAGTTCAGGCACCGAGTTTGTCTCTAAAGCAAACAATTTGGAGCCCGAGGCTTCTGTGAAGTATGGCAGTAACAATTGGTTTTTTCCTAATCAACAGAAGCCTTCTGCACCAAGAAAAACAACTAGCAAACCTGTTCTTTTGTCTTCTGCAACCTTTCCATCCACTTCTGGACCTGCCTCCAATTTGACGTGCCCTTCTCCTTTATTGGCTTCAACATCAACAATTGCACCACATGTGCGGGCTCCTGGATCGAAACATTATGATCAGAAAACAGTAAACAAAGAGGAAAAGAAAGGGTGTAAGGAGGATAAATTCAAATATGATATCTGGGGTGACCATCTTTTTGGACTTTGTCCAACCGGTAGGTCAAAGCAAGTCTTTGCTATGTCACCCCTTGCTACAGAGAGCAAGTCTGATAGCTTCTTCGTAAGAGGCCCACAAACTCTTATGACAAACTCTCAAACAAACTCTGTAAGTTATTCTCATCAAGAGGGTTAATGATGAATTACTGAGTAATTTTTATAATTACATGCATCTCCACATCTTGTCTTAGTGTTTTTCACAGTTTTCTCTGTTAGTCAAAAACAAACAAATATGTACATAGTCTAAATTCATATTTTTGATTTTGAAACATCTCAACCTTCTTTTTTTTTTCTTTTTTAATTTAGGTTGATAGATCAAAGAAAATATTTTATCTAGTACAATCTTTTTACAATCTCAAAGCTTCCAAAACGAGATTTTGTTTCTTCACTCTTAGTTTTTCTTTCACAAGTCTTGCTGACAACGGCATAATGGGTGCTTAATTTTTGTCTTAAATCGCGTACCAATTTTTTTCATACTTTGTTTTCTATTTCTGTTGATGATTTTGATCTGCATTCTGTTCCACTCAACACTTTATCACCCATTTTGTTGATGATAAAACATTTACACGCTCACAACACATGCAAGTTCAGAGCTTCCTCACGTGCTTGAAATATCTGAATACAAAATGTGCTTAAATACAGTTCATGTACTTAAGGAATTCAATGATGTGACCTAGTTGAGATTGCTGAGGTGTACAGCAAGAATTTTTGCATTGGTTAGTCACTGATATAGACACCAGTTTTGGTGATGGCTGTTGGATGGTCCTATTGCATTGGCTGTTGGGTGGCAGTTTTGGAATGGGCTGGCTGATTAACAGTTGGGGAGAGAAACACAATTGTTGACATAATGGAAGGAAGGGTGTGTTCATTTTGGACCTACATAAGAGGGCGCCAATTCTTTCTGTAAAAGGGGATTTATTTTGATGAAAACCAAGTCTTGAAATTCTTTTGAGCAAGACAAGTTATGGCTGTCTTGAAAACAACCCTTCTGTGAAACATGACCAAGGCTAGGTAATTTCGACCTGTAAGAAGCAGTGAGGGCAACAAACCAAGAATATGTCATGTGAATGTGTTAGCCCAATTTGAAATTCATCCAGTGTTGGAATTAGATGTCATAACCATGTGGCAGTACCAGCGATCCTGACCCATCCCAATATTTCCCACATATTCTAAGCACTCCATCATAGTGTCTTTTTTGATTGAGTTCATGGATGCCTGTATGTATGTTTTTGTGGCATAAGGTGGTGTAATTGACAAGATGTGTATATTCCCTGCATGATTGACCTTAGCCCTCTTTACATCAACCAGAATTCTGGATGGGTCCAGTTTTTTTTGTTCATTAGAAATAGGAATGAATGAATAGTTCTTGCATGGTCGGATGTGCTAATTATTGTGTAGGCCCCATCTGTATGCCTAGATGAGTCTGTTAGAATTGGCATGCGTCCGAGTACATTTGTTGTACAAGTACACTGTAAGCCTGTGCTTATTGCCAGAGGGGGTGTTTTATTTCTAGAATAGTTAAGAGTGCTGACATTTCCCTATAAAGGTTTTTAGACTTTTGTATCAAGTTATGTTTATTCATTTGATGGATTTAAGGTGTTAATCTATTTATCACCCGAAGGTTATATCCAAATCTGTATCGATTTCGGGTTTGTGAATTTGATCTAGAATTGACAAGGCATGGTGGTGACAAGGAACTTGTTAAAAAATGAGAGAGAGGATCGTTGAAGATAAGGCAGGTTTGGAGTCCATGAAGAGTGACGTTGACGAGAGAATGGACTACCGGTGAAGTTGTTGTGGAAAAGCCGGCAATGAAGGAAGATAGAGTACACCATCACAAGCAATCATTCATGGAATGGTTTTTCTCGGGACCATTTTCTCTCCCACAAAGAGCTGGAAAACCAAAATTGCAGCTTGGAGGAAAGTGACCTAACCTTTCCAACATAACCCATCTTCCAGTCATTTACCATTACCACAAGTCTTATTCTATTGAAAAGATGAAAAACTTGAACCTAGTGTACATGGTTTTCTCGCTAATAACGGGATGCGAGAAAGGTAAGCAATAGACAATTAGTCTTGTTCTCATTTCGAAATATGAATTCTCGGACTTGAATCCATGATGCGTCAATTGGGTAGATGAGTACACCTATTGTTTCTTTTTTGGGTATAAGTGATTACACCTATTATTGTATTTGCATAATAGTGATGTGGTGTTATTGTCACATTTAATATTTACTGGAAGGTAGAAGCCAAAAGATTTGAATGGTGGCCATTGGAGCAGCCAAATGGTTTGGCAGAGTTGTGGCAGAAGTTGGGCCCACCAATAATAAGGTGGTCCAAATCTGTGCTTTTTGGGCTAGACCGCGACCTCTCTCCAATAGCAATGGTAATGGGTTGAGTGGACGTGGCCACTCCTTATCAGAATTATTACCAACCAGCAAGTACAGCACGTTAGCTGCTGGTACTTTTGTTGTTCCATTTTAATTGATTTTTTTTTTGTTTTTCCTTAAAAATAAAATAAAAAATAAAAAAAAATCTAGTACATGGGTCTTCAATCACTCGATCTTGGAATAGTTAGATGTACTCAATCTTTAATTCCATGTGCAGCGGTTGCTTCTAAGATTTTAGTATTTGTGACTCGAAGTTTGTAAAAAAATAATCGTACCTTGATTCTTCTAAATTTGCCCACCTCTTTAAAAAATAATTGAATTAAAGTTGAGAATTAATTAAACAAAAAATCAAATGCAATCGAGGCCAAAGTTATAGATGTTCAGTTCGAGAGGAGGGACCATTAATGATTTACGTGGCATGATCGCATGACGTGTATTTCATTATATTTATCAAAGCTTATCCTCTTGATGAGTGATCTTTCTCTCTCTCTCTCTTTCTCAAGCTGAATTAAGATTGCAAATTTCACAAATTCCATGTCATCATTTAAACTTCGATTTGAGAAAACAATTTGCTCAAAAAAAAGTGGCAATGGGCCGACAAAAAGGTCGTATATACAATGATGTTCAAGAAGTAGGTAGTTAGTGTGTGTGTGTGTGAGAGAGAGAGAGAGAGGAATTACATGGGGCGACTTAGAGCATCTCCAAGGGGCTAGCTATTTGGCATTTGTTAGCTAAAATAAAGAGCAAAACCACAAAATTGTCCTCCAAGGGACTAGTTATTTGGCTATCTATTTTACATTTGAGTTAAATGGCTCTCTACATTTGACTAGCCTCCTTGGCTAGCTATTTTATATTTGGAGAGTCAAATAACTATTTTTGCACTCCAAGGGGATAGCTATTTTACATTTTGATGACGTGTCAAGCTATGCAATATTTTGACTTAAAATATTAATAGTAGTTAGCTAAAATAGAGAGTATGATTGGAGTAACTTTGTAAAAATGACTCTTTAAAATAAAAAATATAATATTTTAATATATTTTGAGTAGCTATTTTGAAGAGTGCCCTTGGAGATGCTCTTAGTACCCACTCTTTTTATTTTTTTTGGGCTACCACTTATAAGAAGAAAGTGAAGGTGTTTGTTCTATACAACAAAGGCACATGCATGGGATGGGATGGGATGGGATGCATTCACGTGCTTGCTAATAACAAACATAGACATAAAATTAAGTCCATGCACCTAATCCTGCTCTTCTCGATCTGGACATAATAATTTCTTAATGTACAAATGGGTAAGGATTATAATTACACAATTTTGACGGTCAAAAATTAGTGATGAAAGGGTTACATTACATCGTTTTTTAATACATTAAAAATTTAATATAAAAAATTTAATTTTTGAAAATATAAAATAAATAAACCCAAAAAACTGCATCTACAAAAATTTATAAAATTTGAAGAATGAGAGCTTTAAAGTGCACGTTCATTTATGATGAGATCATCTTGTCCCCCACATGCACATCAGACCATTATATTAAGTACACATCTATTCTAATTTACATTTAAATATCACTGACACTTTTTACTATTAAACCATTATTTATAACAAAAATAAATTATCTCAAATATCAAAATTACCCCAACATAAATCTCAAACAATTTTTCTATATAAAATTCAAGCAGATTAAAATTTATTTTTCTAAATATTAAAATTCGAGCTGATTAATTTTTTTCTACATATTAAAATTTGAGTCGATTAAAATTTTATTATAATAGATTAAATTTTATTTTTTAAATATTAAAATCTTGAGCTGTTAGCCCTAATTAAAATTTGTCTCAAATAGATTAAAATGTATATTTTATTTATTTATTAAAAGTTGATTAACATTTATTTTTTTAGTCAATTAAAATTTATATTTTTTATGTATAAAAAATCAGGTTGATTAAAATTTAATATGAGTTAATTAAAATTTGATTTGAATCTCGAATAAAATTTTGATCGGCTCAAACTTTGTTACATAAAAAAATATAATTTTTAATTAACTCAAATTTTAATTGGTACGAATTTTAATATAAATTTTTTTAAAAAAAATAAGGGGAGTCTCATTGAAAAAATGCCTATCTCAAACGGGGTGTGGATGTTTTTTTTAAAAAAAATATATCATGACAATTTAATAAAATTCCATTATAATTAATATTTTTAGTCTGAGTGTTAATGAAGATTCAATCTGAATTTACAGCTTGTCACTTCGGTTTACAGCTACAGCCACAGGACACCCCTTCCTCTCTCTCTCTCTCTCTCTCTAGAACGTTGTCTTGTCTTCGTCTGTTAACCCTGTTCTGTCTTCTCCCTATCTCTTTGTTCTTCCTCCTCTGTTCTTCATTGCTATTTTACTTTTATTTGTTCATTTGTTGTCTAATGAACTTGTTAATAAAACTTAATATCTTACTATTTTTGCTTCTCTCTGAGTCATCATCTGTTACGCATAGCTTTCGGTGGCGTTGAAGCTCCCAATCCTCGTCGTTTTCTTCAGTTTGGTGCGCTGGGTTATTTTTTCTTTTTCTTTTTCTTTTGTTGTTTAGTTCCTTCACATTCTTCGAGATCATATATGCATCTGTTACCACCAAACCCTTATCTAACTCTCAAAGCAAGGAATACTATGCTATGCAGATAGATAGCCCATTGGCTGTGGTGTCTTCCACTGCCTCTCTTTTTTTTTGGGCCTTTGAGCTTTCCCGCCCTCTCTCTCTCTCTCTCTCTCTCTCTCTCTCAGAATTCAGGCTATTAGATTACCCTATCTTTTTTTCTTCGTTTCAAATTCATTGCTAGAATTAAAATTCAGACAAGGGAGGATGTTTTTGAATTGTTTTTGAGAATTCAAGTTAAAAAAGAGATGAATAACAGAGTCCACGGTACTCTAAAGTCCATGAACTCACCTTTCAATCCTCACAGAGTGAGTTAATACGTTTTATTTTTCTTTATTTATGCTCTTTGTTGTGCTTAGCTTGTAGTTACAAGTTGTAGCAATTTTGAAATGGGTATATTAATATCATAGTATTTTTTTTCTTTTCCATCTCGAATAATTTACGGTTCTTTTCCGTAGTTTAATCTTACAAAAGTTGGGCGCTTTTGTATCCAAATCTGAATTGGGTTTCTCACAAGAAAGGAATAAACTCTGTTTTTAGTTTCTGTCTTCAGACCCACACTTTATGCAAAGTTGATTTTTTTTTTCATAGGAGAAGACAATGGAGGATGAAGTGAAAAATTTACAAGCTGCTAAAAAATCCACAGCAAATCGACGACGATCAAGAAGAGAAAGAAAGTTGGCCTTGCAGCAAGATGTACTTATTCAATCTCCATAAATGCATTCAATTGAGTTCATTCCATCATTGTTTACATATGTTTTTCTCTCTCATATATTGACAATTTTTCGTTCTTCTATTGGCAGGTTGATAAGCTAAAGAAGAAGCTAAGACATGAAGAGAATGTTCACAGAGCATTGGAAAGGGCTTTCAATAGACCTCTAGGAGCTCTACCTCGTCTACCTCCTTATCTCCCTCCATATGTTAGTATATAATCACTATAATTCAATTCCCTTTCTATTATATCTGTTACATTCTCTAAAGGACTAATGCCTAATGGCATGGTTGGGAGTCTTGGTTTTTATGTAATTTGATTTTCAATATTGTCAGACAATAGAACTTCTTGCTGAAGTAGCTGTTTTGGAAGAGGAGGTTGTTTGGCTGGA
The DNA here is from genome assembly GCA_023539305.1 of Ilex asprella. Classification (NCBI taxonomy): domain Eukaryota; kingdom Viridiplantae; phylum Streptophyta; class Magnoliopsida; order Aquifoliales; family Aquifoliaceae; genus Ilex; species Ilex asprella. Next base: position 30,665,115 of record CM042190.1, read on the forward strand.
AGAGCAGGTTGTGAATTTCAGACAAGGTCTCTATCAGGAAGCTGTACAGATATCCTCTAGACAAACAGAGAATTCAACAGATTCAAACAATGTGTTGTTGCTTAGGACTTTGAGAAAAGAGCACTCAAGATCCTTGTCCCAAAATGAATTCAGTTCAGGATCATTGGCAAACCTGCCTTTGCCTTCTCTTTCTAGAAGTGCTTCAAGTAGAAAGCTGTTGTTTTCTGACCCAGTCTCTGATCGAATGGGGCATTGCTCTGATTTTCCAATTAATGGGAAACCAGCTTTAAAGAAACCAAATTCCTCTTTGGAAGATATGTCGGGGAAAGAGAACCAATCATGTTCTAATTCTACAAAGCATAAGCGATCTCCGGGAAAGAATAACCTCGTAATCAGGACTCCAGCAAAGAGACCTCCAATTAAACCTGAATCAGGAGATAAGTGTGCTGATCTCCCAAAGCAACAGGTATCTGATAATTTCCAGTTTTAGATAAGAATTAGGATTGGCCTTTTAGTCGTTACATTAATCTCACTCCTCATTGTACTGCAACAGTGCAGATTAATTGACCAGGAAAGAGCACAAGATCATAGCTGTTCTAGTTCTTTAGATGATAGAGCATTGGAAACTGAAAGCACAGCGAACAAAATCTCTGAGGATATCTTGAAGTGCTTGTCCAGCATTTTTTTGAGGTTGAGCTCATCCAAGGGGAAAACATTGGAAGCAGAGGCTTTTTCCTCTCTGCTAGTGTCGGCTTTCAATGGGAACAATCAAGAAACAGAGTTTTGGGATCCTTATGGTATCTGTTCAAAATCTGGAATTAGAGACATTGGTCCATATAAGCATCTTTTTGCAATAGAAGCTGGATCAATTGATCAAAACAGAAAAACAAATGCTTCATTTCTGATACATAGACTGAAGTAAGTGTTTAAAGATTGCTTTCTCTTTCATGTATCAATATTGTTCCTACATGTATTTATATTGTTTTAAATATTCAGGCTGCTCCTTGGCAAGTTGGCATCCATCAACTTAGAAGGTCTTACTCATCAGCAGAAGCTTGCATTCTGGATAAACACATATAATTCCTGCATGATGAATGTAAGAAATTTCTCGATTAGAAAAAAAGTACTTGAAACAATGGACCAAACGTATTCACATTTGAAGAACTAATAATGCCACTAAGGACATTGAACCGAAGTCTTTACCTTAATTATTTAGCTAGATTGTAATACCAAAGTGGGATTAATGTATGTTTATTACCATTGTTTCAGGCTTTTCTAGAGCATGGGATACCCGAGAGTCCTGAAATGGTTGTAGCACTGATGCAAAAGGCAAGAACTTCCAGCGTTTTTTGTCCTTTATGGCAAACAATTTATGGTTTGTGATTCAATTCTTATTTGTCATTTTCCTGTTGGATAAATAAGCAAATCGGAAAAATACAATTAGTTAACTGCAATGGATGGACTTGAACTTGGACCTATTGCACTGTAGTATAGGTTAGACCTTGTCTTAGCTTGTGAAATGAACAATATGGCATCAGGTGACATAATTATAAACATGCCGAGGAAGCAAGAACTTATGACTTGCCTCCATTTGTTTTTACTAGAGCTCTAAGCAGCTGTTTTAACTTGCTACAAGATTATTATGCCTGACGTTATAGTCAGATTATCATACCACTGAGTGTATCCTTCTACACTACATTTAGCATGGTGTTTTCTACTTATCTGAACTTAAATTACGATTCTCCCAGGCAACGATAACTGTTGGGGGGCATCTCCTAAATGCAATTACGATTGAGCATTTTATCTTGAGGCTTCCCTATCACTTGAAATATGTAAGTTGCATTCACCCGTGTCTTTATTGAAAAAAAGTTATCATTTGGGGAGCAATAAAAACATTTTGGGAGTTTTGTTGTTCATCGGAACAGCCTTGAATTTGCTGACCTATTTTTTATGTTCTCCCCAGACTTCTCCAAAACCTGGTAAGAACGATGATCTGAAGGCTCGCAGCATGTTTGGATTGGAGTGGTCTGAACCCTTGGTCACGTTTGCACTATCCTGTGGAAGCCGGTCCTCCCCTGCTGTAAGTTTGTGGCACATTTAGAAAGTTTGTTGAGTTATGTAATCAAATCCACCTCTAATGATACATTTTGAAATAACTAATGTTGCACTTTATTCTTCTATTCATCATCATATCCTCTATACTTCTGATAAATAAGCATTCTTTGCTAGTTTTGTCCAAATACAACTGCGTTTAATAAATCCAGTATTGTGGGGTTGCTATTACTGACACTTCAATTTCCTTAAATGAAGGTGAGGGTGTACACTGCATCTGGAGTTGAGAATGAGTTGGAAGCAGCAAAAAGAGACTATTTACAGGCAGCAATTGGCATTTCAACAACGAACAAGTTGATGATCCCGAAGCTGTTGGATTGGTATCTCCTCGACTTTGCAAAGGATTTGGATGCATTTCTCGATTGGGTCTGCCTGCAGCTACCCGATGAACTTAGGAATGAAACAGTTAGATCCCTTGAGAGAAGAGGAAGAGAACCTCTGTTACAGTTGGTAGAAGTCGTGCCATATGATTTCAGTTTCAGGTACCTCATACATAGATGAAAGATCAGTTTCTTGTCTGAACCATCAGTCTGCAAGAGTTCTTAGAACGTTGGAATCGCAGATCTGTATACTGATATAAGACTCATTGAATGTGCAGACATAATAACCCTGTTACAAATTGTTGGACAAATACTAATTCCTCGTTCAAATGGTAGTATTTATCCCACAAATGGATTACAGTGTGATGATTGGTTTATAAAATTGGTCTTTGGAAGAGTGCATCAATCACTCTTGACTATTTTGGATTTTTGAGCAATTTTTTTACCACTATACAAACAGAGTACACAATAAAAAATCTGAAATGACCGCAACTGGAATTTCTAAAGAAATAATTGTGCACGATTTATAATACATGACAGACGTTCAACATGATATGAACCGACAATATGTCGATTATAGATGATTTGGTATGATTGAGAAAATTGTGGCATCACAAACTACAAGTTACATCATACGAACCGATCATACGAACCGATATGACACGACGCGAGAACTATCATTATTTATATTTATGACTCAAATTGTAAAGATTTTGGAAAAAGGCATAAGGTGGGAGCTGTCAAATAGAAATAGGTATGAGGCAGGTGGGTGGCAGTATCACAAGAGGGCCTCTCTAGGCAGTACGTCTTGTTCTATTAATGGAAGTTTGCAGGGAATTGAGACAGGACATTTGTAGATTTTGTGGAGAAACAAGAGACAGAGTAGGTAAATAAGACAAGTTTCTGGCCACGTGTAATTACTAGTTTAGGTACAACATTACTACATAAAGCACTTGGAATCTAACTTTGATCCATCTTTATAAAATAGTTTCTCACTTCACATTAACTGTCTTTCAATGTAAAATCAGCATATCAGAGAAAAGTAATTTTATATTGTTCCTAATTTTTTTAATGAAAATGTGATGCATAACAGTTTCTTAACTTGAAAATTGACTTTATTATTGACAAAAAATAAATCAAACAATAACCTACAATTAGAAATCCAATTTTTTCGATACCTTTGTCTTATCTTCATGTCTCTGATAAAATTTACGAGTGTTCTGATTTGATGAATTTACGGGATTAATGGTTTGATTTTAAGTTTTGAACTCCACCCAATATATTTCATTCAATATTCTTTAATGGTGGATCACTTACAATATTGTCCTAGAAAATCCATTTTTATGTCTTAGCTCTCGCTTATATTTCATTTGGTACAATAAAAAAATAAAAATATGAAAAGTCGATAATATACATAAAACATCATGTTTGGTAAGAAAAGAAAATGGGAAGGATGAAAAAATCAATGGATAAACTTTTCTTTTAACTTACTAAAATCAATCCCTTTAAAATTGTAAGAAAAGATAATAAAAAGTTATTTATTTATATTAAAAAATATTTTATTTGTTTATATATCACTTGATATATACATATACTGGTCATAACCCGACACGATAAAACATAAAATTCAAGCGTCCAAAAATTCGATTTCACGATATTAAATAATAATTTTTCTTTCCTTCATTTATTTGATTACATCATTTAAAACTTATTTTTACTCATTATTTTTTAAAAAAGATCGACAAAAACACGTAACTCGATAAATAATGTCTGAAATAAAAATTATGTTAAACTATAAATTAATAAAATATTAAATAATTAAACATATGATAGAAATAGGTAATGTGATAATTTTGAGAGAAAAAATGTTTGAAATAAAAGTTTAAACACCTAG
>CM042190.1:30674440-30690702 GCA_023539305.1 Ilex asprella
GCAACTTCTTAATTCCCTTGCTCCACAATACTTCAACCTTGCAAATCATTATCATTAACATATAAGAACTGAATGAACCACTGCATATACTAATCCCCACTTTCATTGGACAGGCACCAAAAGAAACTTCAAGACATGTAGTGAGACCAAGCAAATTCTTGTTTATCCAAAAATCAACACTCAATAACTCTAACCTTACCGTGAATGTATGCTGTTGTTTGGCTGCACCATAACTTTCCTTGACAATCCTTCCAGCAATAGTTCTCTTCCCCAGAACATTTCCTCTCCTTGTCACTTTGTCAAACCTGTTATGAATAAGATTCTTAATCACTTGTTAACTTCAATTTAGAACTTGAAATGTAAAAACAGAAAATTCAAATGTTAAAGAAAAATAATAGGCAAAATAGGTGAATACTTCTCAAATACTTTCTGTGTGAACAATACAACATCTCCTTTACATACATCACCTTCATGGACAACCAAAAGGTTTACTTGTCAAATACAACAATGATAAAAAAAAAAATAGAAGATACAAATTGCATAAAATGGATGAACAAGTGCACCAAAAGATGTGTTACCTGTACAATTAATGGTAAAGGAAGATCTGGGATACAGTGCATCACCGTTTCCATCTTTTAACCTGAGGTTTAAAAGATTGGAATTATCCTTTTCTAATCAAAATCACAACTTAACAACCACAAGCTTGGTGCCACTCATGATTGAGAACCCAAAAGGAACAACTCACAACACCTCACAATTAGATTAGGGACCAAACCATCACAAAAATAGGAAGGTGATGAATACTGACTCACAAAACCTCCTAATGAGTTATTATGACTGCAAACGGCGCTACGAGTTCATACTGCAACAAACTACTAACCTCCAATGCTCCTTGATTCTATCAATACATTCTGCCTTGGTCCCTGATAATCTCAATCCGAGACTCCGTAAGTGAGCCTTGCATGCCGTCAGATTTAGTTCTTTTAGATCGCCACGTTCTGTATAAACGAGAGGCATTGCACAATATTACATACGTTCGTTTTTGAAAAACTCCTGCCCCAGGGGTTTGAATGTTCAAGTCAAAGGGCCTGATGAGATGACAATATCTCGAAGCATGGCAGTCAAATATTACAGAGTGGAGTAGGAAACAATTCAAGACATAGAAGTGGAAATGGCTTGATGCAACGGTTCATCCAAGAAATAGCTATACATTTTGGTACAAAGGCAAAAAGCTCAAGGAAAGCCCTAACCTCGAAGGAGGCGGATAACTGTGTCGCAGGTGGATTGATTGTCGTTGTTGTCGATGTCGAGATCATCAGCAACACAAGTTTCATCCTCCTCGTCATCCTGATTATCCGATTCACTCTCATCATCATCCTCATCTTCAGAACTAGCCTCCACACAACAATTGAAAATCATCAATCAGAACACCAAATAGCAATTAAGTGCATGCGATATGTATATTACCAGGAAGTAGAAGGGCTAGTCTCTTCTACACTGTCGTCGTCGTCGTCGTCTTGATGATCGAATGCTTCTTCTTTTGATTCTGATTCTGATTCTGATTCGTCGCTGCTTTCTTCTTCTTCTTCATCTTCATCTTCATCGGAAGACGAAGATGAGATTACAATGAGAGTGTGGTTTTTACCTTTCATCTCAACCTTTCAAATGTGATGAAAAGAGGGAAAAGAATCGAATTACGGTGGCAGACGGATTCGATTACGAAACAATCTACATATTTGCTCTTATAAGAAAGGCTGGGGAGTGTATTTGGTAGTATGAAACGACACCGTTTGACCGGGACAACTGCATTTTGGGTGAAAAAAGGTACAAAATCAAAACCCAGTGCTGATCCTGTTAGCTTGACACGTGTACACCAGCCCTACACAAAAATTGATCCAATGCATACCTCAATCGAGTATTATTCAGTTTATGTTATACCGAACACAAGTCGTGTTTTACCAAGCATATGTCAATTTATTTAAAAAACGAATTTAATAGGTCCGATTGTTTACAATTCAACCATGTTAAAATCAACGCTAAATTTCATATCAATTCCGTGTCCAATTAAACATCAAGTTTATTTTATTTCTCAACTCACCTTCACTTTTATAAAGTCTTTATTCCAACTATTTTAAGGTCTGCGCTATGACCCGTGTCATCTTGTTCCTCATCAACGTGAACCCCCCACCCTCCCGGCGGCGCGGCTGAATTTGTAACGTCATGTTCTTTGTGTATCTGGTTGGTTCTCAATGGCGTTTAGGTAGGGATAACGCACTTCCCAAATTTTTTTTTTTAATACAGTGAAACCAATGCCTAAAACGGAAGAGAAAAGCCATTAAAGCACAAGGATCTCCTAGTATAAAGTTTGAGGAAAATGATGAGAAATAGGTTGAAGATCTCTTAATTAAAAGGTGTAAAGAGAACAACAATTGATACATGGCAATTGAACACATATCAGAGCATCAGGTACAAATCTAATAATCAATGGTGGAAATAGTCTCACATGCATTTCAACACAAAATTAACTACAGATTTACAGTGGGAGACACAAATGCATAGGCTGACATTGCTGAGGTAGCAGCACACTGGCGGCTGTGACTCCAATCGTCCCCCAAAATCTAAGGGTGGGCACAGGCTTCTGCCCATGAACTTGATGCCATCCCTAATGAATTGTGTGCCACATCATATTTGCAGCGGTGAAAATCTCAGACGAGTTAAAGCCCAGAAAATGATCTTTAATCACCTCTTATCTGCACAATTAGTGGCCAACCAGGCAATGGAAAGCAACAATTGGGGCTACAATAGGGCTCCAAATGTTATTGAGCTTTCACAAGGGACCGGCTAGACAGACCGTGCAACAATTTGACAAACCCGAGAAAACTAAGCTTTCCATCAATGTGCCTAATCCAGTCGTGTAGAACAGTATGAACAGGGACGGAAGGGCTAAGCCCAAGTTCCTGAAAGAAGTGTTTCAGAGCTTGTGTCATATAATAATGAAATATACCAGTAAAGAATGAATTTCTCCACTGGCATTTCTATTAGATTAAATAGTAAAATTCCTTTGTCGCATCAAAACAAAAGCACAACTCACCGAAGCTAACTCTTCAATGGCAATGGCCCTGTTCCCATCCTTCTCAAAAAGTTCGTAGGCACAACGAGCATGTTGCTCCCACCGATCAAGTACCTCAAGCTGATAGACACTTAATGTAGCTGCACAGAATTCATCCAAATCCATCCTTCTGTATTGAAGTGCATTAAGCTGCCAATAAAAAAGACGAGAGTTTACCACTCAACAGTTAGAACATCATCCAAGACACAATTGATTCCAATGTCTATCAGAATACTCAAAGGACATACTGATGCCAGGAAATCATGCACTCGGGAATCTTTCATTGCATCTGTTGCATTATTCATCAAGGCCTGACGAGATCATAAAAGTTGAGAGAAACATTCAATTCAAAAAAAGTAATGAAGTCTCAGCATTCTGCAAAAAACTAACCGTTTTAATATTATCCAAACTTATGGTGCCATTTTTGTTTGGTTCCAGCTGTGCAAATTGCTCCTTCAAATAAAATAGCTCATCTACAGTCAATGTTTTAGATAAAGCCTGCCAAATTCCAATAAAAAGAAAATTGGGAAAAAAATATTAGAATATGTACAGAAAAACATAAGGCATCAAAATGTGAAACAAATAAACAAAAAAACTAGTAAGAATTACCAAAAAAAATATGTTTTTACCATATGTCATTGAAGAACTATAACCAGAACTTATGGAAATGGAAAAGACAAATTAGCTACAAAAGAGAGAAGATACGTAGTGGGCCAATGGTAACTGTACCTTAAAGTTCATGCAGACACATCAATTAGAAAACTCAGATCAGTTTACAGTAGCATCATGTACTCACCCGTAAAGCAGCTTTCCGGAGAGCAGATGAACGCATATAAGCCCTCATGAGTTTGAAAATAGATATATCCAGTGGCACTTTTGCATCATTACTATCCCTTATCCACGGATGACCTGTGACAGAAAATATATTAGAAGCACTTTCAGGAATATGAACAACAAAATGCAGAGTAGGCATGGTGTCAACTGAGATACTCACTCAAGGCTTGAGCAGCAGTCATTCTTTTCCGTGGGTCCTTGTTCAACAGCCTTTTGACAAAGTCTTTGGCCCCAGAAGATAGTGAAGGCCAAGGTGGTTCCTCAAAACTTGGATCAGCTTTTAAAACGGTACGAAAGATTCCAGATTCGGTTCGAGCCCAAAATGGACGGCTGCCACACAATAGAATATATGCTATAACACCAACACTCCAGACATCAGCCTCTGTACTGTATGATCTATGTAGAACTTCAGGTGCCACATAATATGCACTGCCGACAATGTCATTAAGCCTTTCATCTGGAAAACAGTTGAGATATCAAACTTATTAACTGACTCCCAGAGAAATTAGATATATATAAACAAGAAGCAGAAGCGGTCTAAATTAGATTTGAAGGATAAACCTGGCTTCACAAAGTCTGACAACCCAAAATCTATGGCCTTAAGTTGTGAGTTTTCATCCTTAGACGTAAACAAGAAATTCTGATCCATCAATTAGCTACCGTTAGATAACGAATATAAATATAAAAGCAAAAAACAATTGCAAATACAATATCTGAACATAGGGCAAAACAAAAAGTGATAACAGCTAAGACACTGCCAAACTTCAGTGAATGTTAACACTCGTATCAACTGGCAAATCATTTCTACTGAAAACTTGGAATTCAAAGTCTAAGAAAAGTATTGTGGGGAAGAAAAAGAAAATGGGAGGTCGGGGGAAGGAATAGCCTAATTTCTACTTGTCATTTGACTTATGGCTGCACTCAAGATTCTTCACCATATTGATTTGGACCAATATGAATGGGGATTTTCAAAAATCGAGGTAGCGAATACAAAAGGATTGAGAGGGATCATAACATAACTCCAAAATTTGGAGAATCAGGTCATTAAAATGGATTGCTGATAGACCACGTGGATAAATATCATCCACTCACCCTCCTCCATGCACCAGGATACATGTTTAAATCATATAGATTAGTAATTCAAAAATGTCTCTCACCTCTGGCTTAAGATCCCGGTGCACCACACCCTGAAGATGGCAAAATGATACAACATTCAATATTTGTATCATCACAGCCTTTGCATCTTCTTCTGTGTATTTCCCACCCCTGCAGGCGAAGAAAGACAACTATATCACATGCCAATGATTGCAAAAGAAACTGATCTCTTACGAGTTACAATTTTCTCCTCTGGTCCAGCAATAAAATCCAAGTTATAAGAAGAATACAAATACAACAATATTCAGTAAACTAACACGAACAGAAGTACCTTGCAAGAATTCTATCCAGGAGCTCTCCTCCTTCACATAACCTGAAAATGCATTACAGATTAATAGATTAATAATACATTAAATGTTTTAAATAACTTACAAAATTTGCTCACAAATATATGTTTCTAATGAATTCGGACAAAACATTACAATGTATTCTTGAGTAAACGAATGGACTCTTTAAAATATTGATTAAATTAAACCCACGTTGCAAAAAGAAGTGCTTAATCTGCTTCTTGATCACTATCCATAGAGTATTCATACTAATTCATGGAGTCCAGAAAGGAAAAAAGCAATGATACTAAAAATGAGAAAGCATAGCAGGCTCCATAATAATATAAGCTGAACAAAAATATATTATTCACAAACAGCCTAGTTCGAAAGTGAAAAAGTCTTGCTATCCATTAATCAAATAAGGGGTCTAAACTTCGTCACTACTAAGACAATCAGGTCCACCAAGCCTACAATAATCCACAGACACAGAGTAAGATGAAGTGTAAAGATTAGAGCTTACTCCATCACGACGTAGACGTTATCGTGGTCTTCAAATGCGTCATAAAATTGCACTAGATTATTATGTCCTGTCAAAGCTCTCAATATTTTGACCTCCCTTCTCACATCCTCGATGGCAATGGCAGTGGTCATCTGGGTAAAAATGACAAAACGATTAGAAAATAAGACACAAAACTTACAATCTAACTATAGTATCTTAAAAAAGTCATGCCTTGTTAATAAACAGGTGTTATGCCAGCAGAATTAGTAGTAAGTTCAATTGGTAGTACGTAGTGTTGATATTAGACATAGGATTGACCCTCAAAATACATATAGCAAATAATCTTAAGATTATGTTTTCAATAATAAAACATCCAGCTACAGAAAAATGATTTGATTCAGTGGCAAGTGCCTCAAAAAGCAAAAGAACAGTCTCAACAGATTCTTTTCACAGCTTTATCAGCAACATCTACGAACTTATGCCAGGTTCATACCATCCAGCATAAATTGAGACATTTTCTCGCTAAAGATAAAGTACTGTTTGCAAACCTTTTTTTTTGTACTTGTAGGAAAAAAATCACAGCATGCGACCCAAAGGAAAAAAGACTACCATAATCAACAAATGAATGTGCCACAATTGAGTTTTGAATCCAATCTCGAAACGGGTTAAATTGTCTGCCACTGCCAGGATAGTCTCTATACCTCAATGAAGCAAATTCATCTAAAAAGTACAAAGATGCAATAAAGCATCAAATTACATATGACATACTCTCTAAGTCACTTAATGAACTTATAGATTCCAGGATGCCAGAGCAAGCATTTTGGTACCAACAAAAAAGCCTTGCATTTTTCCAATATCTTTATGCTACAATCTTTTTCATTAATACAAACAAGTAAAAACATTACCATGAACTGTATCCATTAATGCAGCACAAATTACTAATCTACCTCTATAAATCCAATGAGATATGCCTCCTTCAAAAGATCAGTTATGCTACTGACAACAAGAGAATATAGGCAATTCTAGGCAAAAATATCTAAGCCTATCTCTTCTCATCCCAAAGAAATTCCTAAAGAACTCTGGAAATATTAGTCACAGATACACATAAACTTCCAGGCTCAATCGTCAGTGCAAGTTTGGAATGAGCTGTCATTCACAATTATTAAATCTTTGTGGCTTGTATTCTTAATGCCACTTAGTCAATGGGGTGTAATTGACAATGGCAAGATCAAGAATCTGAACTGCATCCTGAGAAAGTACATCGATAGAATTACCACAGTGCTCTAACATGCTCTCTCAGCTTCTAGTCATTAAACTTCAACGTCGAAATTTGCATTTCTCCACAATCCGACCACTTACCAATTATAGCCTATCACTGAACACCCTATACAAGGAAACCTGCAATATATCAGAAGAAATTAGGAGCTTCCTTTCTTTTCAATGGCTAATCACCCCAAGTCTAACCTATTAGGGAGAAACGCGAGCTCTTCCAATATCAACTTGGATTTATAAAATTACATGAACATATATTAAAATTTAAAATTGCATCCAAGTCCAATTACACAAAATATCCAAAAAAGGACAAAATCATATATCCATCCTATGATATGATACTCAGTTCCCACAATCAAACTCGGTGCCTGCCAAAAAAATTTGATCACCATAATTTCAAGGACTTTCATCAAAAATTCAATGCCAGCAAACACAAAATCACACAGATCACACATTCATGATGCAAATTATCACCAATTCACTCATAATCAAAAGAGAATAAGAGCAAAAAATTCCAAACCTTTGCTTTTGGAATGACCTTAACAGCCACCTCTTGTCCCTTAAGCTCACCTTTCTTGAACTTGGCCTTACATGTATACCCAAAATGGCCTCTTCCAACCTCATCCCCAAGCTCATACTTGTTCCCAAAATTCTTCGAGAACCCAAAACTCTTATCCAAACCCGAAACTCCGTTCTCTGATTCACTCCCTTCCGGTATCGCCGCCTCGTTGGGCTTCACCGACCCTTGCCGCCTCGCCAACAGCGCCCTAATGTGCTTCGCCGGCGACGGAGGCGGAAACGGCCGCTTAAAAAACCGCTTCGGCGTCGAATTGGAGCTCGCATTCGCTGGAGATCTCGCCGGAGACTTCTTCGACAACCAATAATGAGCCGGACTCGGACTATAGAACGGGAAAAACGGAGACTTCTTACCTACCTTGGCCTCTTCTTTCTTCTTCTCCGGCTGATTGCTAAGGTTTTCGACATTTCCAAGGTTACCCTTAATCGGAACAGCGTTATTGCCCGCCGGAAGAGGGCTGTTTGTGGTGGATTGATCATTATCGGAGAGATTGGGGTCTGGGGAGGGTCTGGAAGTGCAACCACCCATTTTTGGGTTGTTCGTTTAATCTTTCCTCCCCAAACACAATCAATCAAGAACCCTAGTTCAGAACCATGATGGAACTGGAAATTTTTTTTTTTGGGTAATTTAATCAAATGGGTTTACTTTGAAATTTGTCTGGGGCGATGAAGATTGAGGAGAGAGAAAGAGGGATCTGAAGATGGTGATAAAAAGGAAACGACGATGGCGTTCACTTTTGTCGAGGTCTATGGACTCAGTTCCAGCTTTGCTTTGTTGAATTGAAAAGGAAATTAAAAAAATAAAAATCACAATTAATTAAAAAATAAAGTAAAACTGTAAAAGGATTGAGGATCATGAATGTGGACGAAGGGTGGTCCCAGGCTATACACAACTGGTGTCCACGTGGCGAAATATGATTGAGTACTTCGACTATTTTATGGTTTTTGTAGTTGTTTGATTTTGATGTTTAGTTTTGGGGAGACTTAAAGTGGGTCCGAGGTTTTAATTGAGGGGCGGTGGTGGGGGTAGGAAGACGAAAATGCCCTTGAATTTGACTAAATTTGTCGTATGCATTTGGTTTTGGGGCCAAAAGAAAATGTGAGGAATAAGAGACAATTCCTTTGCTCTTGCTCTTGCTCTTGGCTTACCTTACTAGTACTTCCAGTATCGCAAGGAATCCCAAAATCCAGGTGCTTTATTACAGGGCGATCCGGTTCCAATTTACCATTTTAAATTTTAAATTAAATTAGTCGCTTATCTTATTATAATAAGATTTAAATTTTGATATTTTTTAATTATGATTTGATTTATATTAAATATGTTTTTTGTGATATGTATATGCCGTGATCATATGATTTTTGATAAAATTCAAATATAAAACAAGGCATCATTAGATATAAGTTTAAAAATTGGCTTACCTCACATGCATTATTATTATTGAATTAACAATAAATTCTATGAGTATTATAACTTATAACTAATCCAAAAATGAAAATGTATTAGATCCTAAATAATATCTCTAATTCTATGTTTGATATAAAAGATAAAAAGTATGAGGGATACACTTTCTATCCTTCAAGGATAGAAAATATGAATGATACACTTTCATTCTTTTGTGTTTGGTTGGATGAGTGAAAAATAAAATTTCTAATTTTTCTTTTTTGTGTTGGCTAAGATTATAGGTGATAATTAAATCGTATCGTGTCAAATTCGTGTTGAGTCGTAAAATTATGAGTCTTTTATATTTTTGTTAGCGTGTCAGGTCATTTTGAAGTTCGTGTCGAGTTATAATTAAGTTCATGTCACAAAATATGTGTTGAGTTCAAGTCGTATTATTGTGTTGGGTTGAAAATTTCCAGCCATAAGTTAAGATGGAAAAAATATTTTTTAATTTAAATCTTTTATTTTTTTAAAATTTAGTTTTAAAATTTTTAAATATATATAAATACATATTTTATCATTGTTTTTTATATGAAATTAATGTATACATAATATATGTATATATCAAAAAATATATAGACAAATAAGATACATCCAACACAAATAATTAACTTTTCATCCACTTTTTTTCCGATTTTGGAGAGATTGATTTTGGCGAGTTTGAAAGAAAGTTAATTCATCCACTTTTACATCTTTCTTATTTTTTTTTTTATCAAACATGATATTTTATTTATCCTTTCAACTTTCCATCTTTCTATTTTTTCATCATACCAAAGGGAGCATAAATCATATTTTCATTGTACTACTCTCAAGCATAATCTATAGCTAACCTCATTTTAATACGTAGTATATTTGTCGTTAGAGATGATAAAGGAGTCAAACAAGCGGGTTCAAATTCAAATATGCCGAGCTCGTTTTCAAAACGTCTAAAAATGGAATGCTTCTTTCATACGAATGTATAAAACAAACACATGTGAGGTTCAATTACACTTGTTCCAAAAGCAACCACTAAGGCATATTAAAATTTGATTAAATGATTATAATCGCGCTTTATGCTGGTGAATAAGCTACAATTAAGAGAGCTGATATGTATTGGAAACAAGGACGAGAAAATGTCAACGAAAAGATATGTCAAAACTAGATGAATACAAAAACAGGAAGTATGGATCAATTCTAACCTTGTCTATGTAAGGGATGACGTTTAATAATTCGAATTCTTATACCAAATTCACATTCCAAATGATACGTCCGCATTCATACCCATTGAAGTATATGAGTAACAAAGTCAAGGAAGATGTAGCCAACGAGATAACTTCTAAAGAAAATGATTTGACCCATAAAAGCGAGAATTTGGAAGAGAGGTTGGTACTAGGTCAACTATGATAGTCATTATCATATATAAGAGTGTCATTAATATTTTACGATAGTTATTGTGCCACATTATGTTTTTAAAAAAAAATTGTCGGCAAAAAATATGCTTTGAACTAATATTGTCCAGGTACCATGCATGTCTATGAATGGGCTTAGCCCTCAAAGTTTTAGGCTACAGTCATGAATGGAGAGTAGTTATGGGGTGGCATGATCCCACTCAATCATAATAAACTTCTCACAAAAAAATGTGCAAGTTGATGTACGTTTTTCTTAAGGAAGAGGCTGCCCCCTACCTACCTCCTATTTGGACCATGCTTGCTTTCAACTACTATTTTGAAGGGTTATACACTTCTCCCCAGTGATGTCACACACATACATTTCTGAGGAACTATATTCTAATTTTGATACCAACCCCAAATCAGTTTGGTAATCTTAGATGGCCCATTATACTATTCTGCAATCGTTGTAAATTCAAACTGTTCTCTCTGTTGCCAAATTAACGTGCAAGTCAAAGGGATCGAGCCCCCCCCCCCACCCAAGTACAAGGCAAGAGGTCATCTCTGGGAGGCGTGCATATAAAAATAATCAACGAACTGCTAGTTGGAGAGGGAGGTTCATTACGAGATAGCTAGCCAGACATTCTTGGTAAGAGAACAACTTACTGATATCGAAAAGATCAAGTTCTGGTGCCAAAGTCGAATCAATAAAGACGGGATCAATAGTTGAATGTGACTAGTAAGCAAACTCCGGTCTGGACCACAGAAAGTTTCCAATGAATACAATTATTTGAACAAATTTGCAACAGAAAGTTGCCATCAAAATGACAAAACTAGAACTCCAAAATGCGCTTGGATGGTTCACATTATTGATTCGAAGATACTTGAGTTTGAAGTTTCACATCTTATGCTTGGATTGGATTGGATTGTTCTCACCTACAAATCAGAGCCATGTGATGCCAGTAGTCAGTCTGTGTCACCCAATTTCAATCAATTTGATATGAATTGGACCAATACAGATCCCTGTCAACCCATTGCTATTGCACATGGAATATTGAAGACTCACAATCAGTTTGGAAGACTAGTTTAAGCTCAGAAATTAGGTCTCGAAAACCAGAAAGGACCACAGAATGTCACCATGCTTTAAATTACTGTCCTGACTATAGGAAGATGTAAAACTTTCATGTGATGTGAAAGTTGGGATAGTGTATATTTAGACATTATTAGCTGAAGGAAAAAAGGCACAACTGAAGACAAATGCAACGTCAGTACTTATATGGATTCCTCCTGCACCACTGATGTATATGATTAACAGGAAAGACCTTTTTGAACGCTGAATAGATTGAAATAATTGAATATCCTTCACTTACAGGTATTGAGTCCCTCTGCGGGTGTGGCATCAATGAACTAACCGGAAACTCGATCCCCACCGAAACCTGACTTCAGAAATCCTGCTTGGCTGAGATGACTAACATCTCCCCATGCTTTTATGGTCCATTCATCATCAGACAAGTGAAATACATTAACAGATGTATTCAATATTTTCCCTGCCCGCCCATGTGGAGAAGCCCGCTTATGAAGTGCTCTAATAACACCACCATGAGTGACCGCAACTACTCGCTCTCCTGCAAAGGAAATAAGGATCATAATTGCACGCAAACTTTCTTCTCATTGTTAACCATGAACCTACAAATACCTCTGTGCTTCTCTCCAATTCTCTGCAACGAAGATGTGCAGCGCTGATAAAGTTGATCAAGACTTTCTCCACCACCCTGCATATGCATTACATGTATGGATCACTAAAAAATGCCAGTAACGATTCCATGCCCAAGTAAACTTTCTAGTTAGGTATGCATTATCCTAAGAGCATGCACCGCAAGAATTTGAATAACAGAAAAGCTTATAATAGAAAGCATCTTCTGGCAAGTGCCATACAAAAAAGTGTAATTAAACGCAAGTAGGAACAATTAAATGAGCAGCAGAAAAAAGTTTGTTTTCAATGCACAACAGAACACAGAAGATGAACTTATTTTAGTAGCCCAATGCATTGAGCTGGCATCATAGTGTCAACTAATCTCAGCAGCATCTCAGATTACAAGTGCAAGCTGGACTGAGCCAAGCATCCAGCAAGCCCAACCTCATCCTTAATTCATTTAGCCCGAGTAAGCTAGATTCACTAGATGAACATTAGAAAAGGATGGCAGGCCTAACTGTTGCAGCCTATTGCAAGAAAGATAACCTGACCAACAGCTCACACTAAGACCCAAAATTGTTAAATTTAAAGCGATGCTGCTGACCATCTAACCTATGATTGATGTGTTTCCAGCTGGCTAGGCAACACTGTGCTTCAAACAGAAGCTTTGTACAAATATCCCAAACGGGGTTAGCCAGTTAGCCTGCCGCATTTTGCAGCCCTATCCATGGGATTCTCCTAAGGTGTGCGTTTGTTGAATAAAACTGTAGATTACGCAAATAAAAATTTTAATCACAACTCACACCATATTGGTTACTACTTCACAGGTATTAAACAGAATCCTTACTGGGATTTCTTGATCTGTCCTGCGAGATGCAAAAGCTTGATGAGCTTTCCGATTTATTTTGGCAGCTTCATGGTATACAACACCTTGAAGTTCTCCTAAATGTCTTTCCCGTAGGTCTGGATCTTTAACAACCTGAAATAAGAACAACAAATAGGCTTGTAATGATACCAGATATAAAGCTATGCCAGTCACCTTGTCACATTGACTGCATTCGGCTTCGTTAAAATTGAGCTCTATTGTCCCTGGAAAAACTCGTCAGTATAGAATCTCAATTTGAACACTCCCCCCCCCCCCAAACACACACACACAAAAAAAAATCAATTAAAAATATTTCTTTTATAAAAGAAAAGTATTCAACTCAAATCACCTAGAAATACAAAAGAAAGAAGCATTGTTGTAAATAAATTGAGGAATAAAATTTACTGTTGCCATTCGGAGGTAATGGTAGACCTATCGAGTGGAACATTTTAGAAAGCTGAATAAGTAGGTATAATCCCTATTCTGAAACAAGATATTTAATCGGTTGCGTCAAAAGTGAAAAAACTGCATTAGCAAGATTAGAAGGCTGTGGCAAAGGCAAAAGGAAATGGGAGAAGTAATATGGATTGTGGGGGTTTTGTAATTGGTTATAAATGACAGTGAGACATCAATTATTTTTAAAAGTTGTAGTTCAATAGGAAAAGGATAATTCATGAAAGTGCATAGTTTAGATTCAGATCCCAATGTTCACTGTTGAGTGCATAAGTCATGTTCTCACAAAGGAGTGCTTTGGATACCTCTTTTACAAATATACATCCTTCACACAATAGTTTTTCATAACACCTAAAAACATTAGAAAAAGGATGACCCTAATAATTATTAATAACCACTTAAAAGTTTGCAATACAAATTGTGTTACAACTTACAAAAACTCATGACTCTATCTTCTGCTATGTCATCAGAATACAGACTACCCTGCAATAAGTATGTCTATGTTATTTATGTCCATCCTCAATAGATTTTAAAGCCACAATTCCCAATGCAATACATCTTCCCACAGGCACAACAGATTCTTCTTTTCTAAACATGGTAGAGGCATGTCAAATTTGCGCTTCAACGTTGTTCCTTGTAATGCTGGTTATATCCCTTCATCCTTCTCCGTGATACTTCCTTCTATCTCACTTATCCTTACAATTCCATATTGACAATGACATTCCAATGGTGTTTAGTATGTACCTCCCTACTGGCTACTTTGAATTTGGATACCTAAATGTTATCATTCTTATGATCAAATTGGGTCACACTATACACGTTATTTTAAAATGTAATTTCATGCCACGGCCTTGTTGAATTTAAAATTCAAAGTGCAAATGCATGTCAATTTCTTGAAGTTGCTTTTGAATTTATACCTCAAGCCCACCACAGCTGCTTGCTATTACCTCTGCTGTGTCAAAAGCTCGCTTCAGATCAGATGAGTACACAGCAGAGATTTTAGGCTCCCTGGAGAGTCGATCAGCCACCTTCAACAAAATAGAAAACAAAAATAACTGGTCAGACTTATATATATATATATATATATATATATAGAAATACATGCCAATAGAGGTTATAACTTACTGCCACTGCTTGCTGTCTCCCAACCTCATTTAAGTCAATATCTATGTGTCCCTAGTAAAACACAAATAAAGTTGAGGCAAAACTCATTACATGAAACCAGAGGAAGACAACAATATACTTTTAATGCACAAATCATATGGAAATGGAATACATTAATCTATTCTACACCTACAAAAAAGCAGGGATCTCAAAATTCTCAACTAACCCCAAAAAAATATTATATTTTCTTCATGCGAATGGGCACAACACAAACACACCTGAATTCTATTATCGGCATTCCACACAGTTTCACCGTGACGAACTACAATAATCTCCGCATATTCCGGTTTAACCGAATCCAAATTACCATCACCGTTGTGTAGAGATTGAGGCACAACGCTGATGAAAAGGCATAGAAAAAAAAATTCCCAACGTGAATTTCCAGTACAAGAAAACAACACTGATGTTGCATAAACATATAATTTGCTAAATTGTACTACGATCAATTTTTATTTTTTTTTCAAAAAAATGAACGATCGAACCTCAAATTTAACATACATGTATATATACGAACCTAGAATGAGAATTGGCCATTGAAGAGCGAGAATCTCTGAGGAGGTGAATCGGCCGATGAGTCGAGATTGAGCTTCGAATAATGCTGCACCTCCGCCTGAGACCTTTTTTGCTTCCAAATGGAAATGGGAAGAAGAGTTGGGCAAAGGGATTAACGGACCGTGACGGAGAAGCATAGGTGTAGTAGGGAAGCATGCGCGGGGTGCTTAGTGCGCTCATTTTTTGGGCCAGCCCAGAGCAGCTGAAGCCCTGTACAGTTTTTATGTGAACCCATTTAGTCCACGATCAGGCCGGCAATTTATTTCTATGGAGTAAAATTTCATAGAATATATTTTTATTTTTTAATAGATTATTTATCATAAATTTAAGTGAGATTCTTTGCATATATATAGGTGGTTACTGACTAATCATTCTGTGGATTTTTATCAAACCCTAATAAATACAAATTTAGAGTATTTTATATAATCAAATCTAATAATCATCATGATGAAATAAGGTAATTGACAAACCTCCTGTAAATCGTAATTCACAATAGTGACCTCTTATTTTTCTAAATAGAAGAATGCGGTGTTCTACCCCAATCTCTAATGAACACAAGTGATGAAAAGTTAAAAGGTGCATTGAGATGGAGACAACTACCACATATATATAAGACTTTATCTCCTAGTCATATCTATCCATCAAAGATGTTCTAAGAAAGTGATAGACTTTCATTCTTTATTTTTATGCTCCATTTGGTAGGAATGATGGAAAGCAGGAGGGATATACTTTATATCTTTCAAGGAGGGGTATACTTTATATCTTTTAAGGATGGAAAATAGGAATGATACACTTTCTTTTCTTTGTATTTGATTGAATGGATGGAAAATAAAAATTACTATTTTTATTTTTTTTGGTTAAGATTTGGAGTGACAATCGAGTAGTATCGCGTCAGATTCGTGTTGAATCATACGGATTTGTGTCGAACATTAGTCACACCTAACTCAACTCATTTAACTAATTGTGTTGTGTCGAGTTATGAGTTAACATATTTATTTTCGTGTCGTGTTCATGTT
>CM042190.1:30691102-30731528 GCA_023539305.1 Ilex asprella
TCGACACACCAATATATATTTATATTTATACTACTTATAAATATCAGCATCTGTGAAAAATTTTGGATTTTCTATTTCACCCCTAATTATTACACTAAAGATAATTATGCCTACAAAATATTAGTTAGATAAACTTTATATCTATGATTATCAAATTGTTTGCTAGATAAACTTTATCGCTAATATTCCAAAATTTTTGCAAGATAAATTTTATCACTATATATTAATTATATAAAATTTATCTCTATGACTTCCAAAATTTTTACCGGATAAACTTTATCACTATAACTTGTTAGTACATTCTTTTTTTTCATTCAATTCGACAAATTCAATTAGAATTCTAATATGATGTGAAAAAAATTGTTATTTTTAGGATATAAACACAATCTTCGAAATTTCATTATTAATTGTTATATAATAAAATATTAGAAGAGTAAAGAACAAAACTCATATATTTTTATTTTTTGCATACATATTAGACTTCCAAAATATTTTGAACAACTTTATTTTTTCTATTTCATCCCTAATTATTACACTAAAGACAATTATGCCCACAAAATATTAGCTAGATAAATTTTATCTCAATGACTTCCTAAAATTTTGCTATATAAATTTTATCACTATATATTAGTTAGATAAAATTTATCTCTATGACTTTAAAATTTTTTACTAGATAAATTTTATCACTATGACTTGTCAGTGCATTCTTTTTTTTTTCATTCAATTGGATAAATTCAACTAGAATTTTAATATGATGTGAAAAAAAAATTCTATTTTTTAGGTGATAAACACAACCATTGAAAATTCATTATTCATTGTTATATAATATAAGATTAGGAGAGTAAAGAGTTAAACCCATATATTTTTCTTTTTTTCATACCTATTGGACTTCTAAAATATTTTGAACAAATTTATTAAAAATATATATAGGAAGATAGACATATATCTCTTCAGTAACTTCATTAGCATATTTAATTTTATATCTCTGCAGGGTCGATGGTGCTTGGTGTTTTTTCTCTGTTAAGAAGTCATTGAATGTATATATCAAAAGTTTTTTTTGTCAAATATATCAGCAATTTTTTACTTCGTCAATTTCATATATTTGGTATTTCTAAAAAATATAATCAAAATTTTATGATCTACATTTTTCACGTGCAACGCATGTGTGCATTACTAGTATATAAAAATATATATAAACAAATAAAATACATTTTAATACAAATAATTAGCTTTTCATCCACTTTTGGAGGGATTGATTTTAGTGAGTTGGAAGGAAAGTTAATCTATCTACTTTTCCATCCTTCCTACTTTTCTTCTTTACTAAACATAATGTTTTATTTATCTATCCAATTTTTCATCATTTCATTTTTTCATCATACCAAACGGAGCATTAGATATTTTAAACATGGGTTAAATATTGTAATTTAATTGGTTATATGTGGGGTGTGATTTTCCCTAATGCTCTGTTTGGTATGATGAAAAAATAGAAGGATGGAAAGTTGAAAGGATGAAAAATTCGAAGGATGAATAAAATATTATGTTTGGTAAGGAAGGAAAGTAGGAAGGATTGAAAAGTTGATGGATTAATTTTCTTTCCAACTTACCAAAATCAATCCTTCCAAAATCGAAAGGAAAGTAGATGAAAAATTAATTATTTTGCATTGAGATGTATCTTATTGGTTTACTAGCAATTGTCCATGCCAGAATTCACGACGTATCAAACCAAAAAATTGAAAATAAATACATGTGTATTAAGATTCTGTACACCATAAAAAACTGTCAATTAGAAAAACTAAGAAAAAACATTGATAAATATAATATGGGTCCATAATTTTTTTTAAAAAAAAATTGATAGAATACAAATCAAAACAATCTCAAATATTGTTTAATGACCGTTTAATTATTGATTGATATCCAAATGGTAGTAAATTCAAAAATCATTGTGGTATGAAAACAATCAAATAAATATGAGATAGAAAGTAAGGAAAGAGAATTAAGAGATGAATTGTAACAAAAAAAATATAATAAACAATATCAACAAAATTTAAATCAATTAAAACTAAATTTTTAACACTCTATCAGGTTAAATTACACTTTTTGTCCTCATAGTATGTTGATAGTTTAGAGAATGCTCGTCCCTCTAAGTATAATAATTTTTTTTCTATTCTTCCAAACAATTACGGCTAAATTCTCTCTAAAAATAAGACCCTACAAAAATATGAAAATGTGCAAACCTTATCAAGTAAAGATGTTTTTCATATATCATACTTAAACATATTCGTGGAGAGATAGCATGTCATCAATGAAAACTGATCTTAATCAAATTTCCATGATTAAATCCAACTACACTAACATTATCAAATTGAGAAACTGAATACATAAAATTTGAGTCCCATAAAGAATTCAAGCAAAATTCTCTAAAAACTCAACTATATAAAACTCTTACCACTTAGCCTAAATTTTGATAACTAATCAATTTTGTACTCAAATTGAAATTAAATCTAACCAAGTCAACTATTCAAAATAATTTTGCTATTCAATTCAAACCAAATTTTATCAACTAAATTAATTTTATGTTACATAAATTTGTCCCAAGAGCTTTACCCTACCACCACTCATCCATCACAACTTCAAGATTAACTATCATCACTAAAACCACTATCATGATTACTTTCAAACCTAAAACATATCTTCATCAACAATTGGTATCGCTTCGAGAAGACGAGCTTTCTTTTAAATACAATCCAAGTCAAATAATATAGCAAATTGACAACAAATCAAATGAACTATGAGACATATTGACAATAAATCAAATTGAATTTCAGTATACTGCAGGAATAGTGTATCACTTGCAAAATTTATGAATGTGCACAAAGCATTAAATTGAAATCAGGATTTGAATTTTTTAGAGAGAAAATAATATAGAAAAACATAAACATTACAACATAAAGAATCTTGAATAGTGGTATGAAGAACTCAATAAATATCATGCATACACTTCACAGTGGTTCTTGTCATATTTGCTTTCTTTTGATGCAATCCATTCCTAAATGTGCCAAAAAAAAAAAAAAAAGTTTGGCTTTTGATTAAAAGGGCTCCTTGATTCTTCTGGAATTCTTTACAGTTTTTGGACAAAATAAACACCATAAATAGATAAACTTATCATTGTTCACAAAGGACCACTTAGTTTGAACCAATCTTATGGTCCTATTATCCTATAACGTACAGAAAAAAATCGTAAATAACATAAAAGTATGTAAAACTAAAAAAAAAAAAAACCCAAACTAATAAATCACTTTTTTAGGAGATCATCATCCTGCTGGAGCTGTGTCATTGATGATCGCTGGAGCTGCGCTGTCATGCTATAAATGGTCGTTGCAGCAGACAAAATAATTTCTCTAAAAAATAAGGATAATGTTGGCCCACTCATTGAAACAATAATACAAACACTTGGTGTTTCAGCGACTGTGGTGGGTTTCGGTAGCAATGTGTGGATGTGGGGGGTCGAGAGGCTTTTGTTGGCTACGAATGTTTCGGTGGTAGTGATGGGGACTAGGGGAAGAAAAGGGGTGAAGGTGTTGGTTGGCCGCAGGTAAGAGTTTGACTTTGGATATATAGGATGTTTAATGGGCTGTTATGAGTTTCGGTGACAGAGGGAGAGGGAAGGAAGGGATGGTTGTGGTAAGGGGAGATATACGCAGAGAGAGGGGGGAGGGATACTTGGGTGAGGCTTCAAGATTGTCAATGGTTCATCATTGTGTCTCTGATGGTGCCTCCATAGTGTTACTGTAAAAAGATAGGGTTTCAGTGAGGAGAGAAAAAGAGAGAAGAACAAGGGGCGCCAGCTATATAGGCGGCTCATGCCAATTTGAGGCCTAAAATATAAATATTAAATGGATGCTTTTTTATTTATAGTATTATTTTTTAAAAAAATTAATTTATTTTTAATTTTCTATGTGAGCCGGAGATAAAAGAATGATGTGTTAATATTGTCGATAAAAAGATTTCAACTTTATTTTTTTTTTTTGCTACAGAGAAGAGAGAGTGCTTAATTTCAACATTTGTTTTTATTATTTATTATTTGTTTTTCTACTGCATAAAGAGAGATACAGAGTAAATATGAATTAAATTTTGAGTATTTTTTTATTTTTTTTATTTTTTAAGTTTTTAATATTATGGATTGGATTATAGACCCAAATTATTGCAATAAAAATTTTGATTGAATTTAATTTTTGGAGCTTTTTGTAGGGCTTAAAATTTTATGGATTTAAATTTTTTTATAGGCTTAAAATTTAATGTACCTAAAATTATGGGGCTTAAAGTTCATATTTTTTTTTTCCATACTACTTGGCTGGCCCTAAGTGGCTATTTGTTGGGGGCAAAGATTGAGAGGAGGAACAAAGAGAGAAAATGAGGGAGGTAGAGGAGAAAGGGGATATCAAAAATAATTTGGTAAAAAGATTGATATGGATGCATGTGATAAATAAAAAGCGGAGTAAATAATATAATATCGTCATTATATTGAATATTTTGAAGTTGTAATGTGAAAAAAGT
The DNA here is from genome assembly GCA_023539305.1 of Ilex asprella. Classification (NCBI taxonomy): domain Eukaryota; kingdom Viridiplantae; phylum Streptophyta; class Magnoliopsida; order Aquifoliales; family Aquifoliaceae; genus Ilex; species Ilex asprella. The sequence continues at coordinate 30,695,657 of CM042190.1, forward strand.
GATTTATCTGATATGAAAATGATATTATTTAGAGCAACATCAACAGAGGTCAAAATTTAAATATGAACGTTAATTTTAGATTTAGACAAAATTTTAGATTTAGATGACATTGATTTTGGGAGAGAATGAGATGCGAATTCAATGTAGAGGTGTCAATTTTGGAAACTAAAAATTTGAAACAACAAAAATATTTCAAAAGAGTTAATGTGGTATGTCGGATTAAAATGATCTGAAACGTCAATAGCTTGAAACAATTTGGGATAACGCCGTCCGTTGGATGATGACTTTTTTGGTTACAAAACGATTTGGACTGCTCTTTGTTACCAAAATTCAAAATCGTTCTACTTTATTATATAGATATATCTTTATATATATATATTATGTATACATTAATTTCATATAAAAAAAATTAGTCGTTTTTATTTTCCATCAATCCAACCAAACACAAAGGAAAGAAAATGTATCATTCATATTTTTCTTTTTTAAAAGATAGAAAGTGTATCTCTCTTACTTTCCATCCTTCGTACCAAACGGAGCATAAGACCAATAAAAATGTTTTATTAAAATAATAAAAAACGTTCTAACATAATCTATCAAAGAGAAAAATGACAAAAAAAAAAAAAATAGTGAACCATATTTTAATCCTATTATTTTTTAAAAAAATGAGGAGTAAATTGACGATCATTCTGGATAGAATTTAATTATTGTTGCTCATTTGAAGTAACTAAGGAGCATATGTGGCTTATATTTTTTCAAATAAGTTTTCATCACGTGTTTTTCATTTGTGACTATCCTAAACTCAGATGGCATATAATCTTTCACAAATAATTACAGAAGTAAGCGACAAACTCAAGCAACAATAGATGAAAGGGTACTTCAAATATTAATATATATGTGCTGAAAATTTGAACATATTTCAAATCTTAACAATTCCTTGAAATCAGATTATAAAGAATTTATTTTTCATGACTATCCTAATCCTGACATATATGATATGTCTTTGACCGAACAGAGTGATTAATTAGAGTAGTTCAAATAATAATATATACGCACTGAAAATTTAGACATCTTAGATTCAAATTTTAACACCACCTTTAAATCAGGTTATGAGAAATTTATTTTTCAAGACTACTCTAGTCCTCACATATATGATCTATCTTTGATCAAATTGAGTGATCAATTAATCTAAATATACATAAACTTATTTGACATAAATGATCTGTTTTTGACCGAATCAAGGTGAGATTAATCGTGAATTCGTGGTATACATAAATTGATCTAAACAACCCTACCGTTGAAAGAAAAAAAAAAAAGAGATGAAGCTGGACATAAGAGAAGAACGCCAAGCTAAATCAAAAAATAAAAAGCAGTCTCACGGTAACAAGAAGAGCAAAAGAGCCTTCACTGGCGCATTGGCTGAGTTTCAATGGCAAAAGGAACAGAAGCCGAGAGCCCAGGAAAACCGAGACTAAGCTGTAAGTAAACTGAAAGAAGTACACTTCAAGGAAAAAGAAAATGAGAGAACTCACAAATGGTGGTGGAACTGGTGGAAGAGATGCAGAAAAAGGTTCAAAGGACCAGAAACTGAGCACAAGTCAACACTGGACAGAGATTGCTTCCCCTACCTAAAGCTCAAGCCAGATTATCTGCAGAAGCTAGTCAAAGAATCCCACAGCATTTGAGATGACCAAAAGTCTAAAAATGAAATATTAATCAAGAAAAATAAACCATCCATTTTTGTTCAAATAAGAACTTCCTTTTTGTAAGATAGATATAACAAGTTTGGATGATATTGGATGCGTTCGTCAGCTACCAATGATGTCAAGCTACAACCTTGCTTCACAGCAAACAAAAATGTTCAGAACAAAATTTGGTTCAAACTTTGACCTACTAAAATTGTTGTCTCGGAAGTATCTGGAAAATTTCTTCTGCTCTGCATCAAAACCTGCAGAAAATCAAAACAGAGATTACTTGAGCTTGGACCACAGAAAGACACCAATCATTAAAACGCAAACAAAGACCTCCATAGCTGATCGTGTTGAGCTAAATGAGAATGTGAATTGAGTAAACCTGATTTATGAAGGAAAGTTAATCGAGCTTATCACCTGATGATTCCTAATCTACCAAAAGCAGTGAACTAGGAAGCCTGAACCAATCTCTCTATATAAGCTAGTATGTGGTCATGAAGTTTATAAAGTGATAAACTCGTCTAGCAAAGCCTGCATTCAAAAATTACTACTAAAAAGTTAGTACCAATTTTTTATGAATATAAAGAAACGCTCATCGTTAGGTAGTGACAGACCACATATGACAGCATCAACTTTACTGGAACATTTTTGAATAAGCCTTTTTCTCCTGATCACGTCTATCAGCAATCTGCAGATGATTGTAACTATTAATCACATACACAAAGTTTGGAAAAAAATTCTACATGTGCAATCAAAGAATCATATAAAGAAAAATCACTGGCCTTCTTCTTTGCTGCAGCGAGCTCTTTCTTTATGCCACCTGAATGACAAAAAGCATAAACCAACACTGTCGGCAGTCGGAACTTAATGGTAAAAACCAAAAAAAAAATTTAAAAACGAGGAATGCCAATATGGCCTTCCATTAGTTCCCTTAAACCACACTTTTTCTCTTGTTATATCTTACAGTTATGATAGGAATATCAAAAATATGTGGAACATACCGTCATTTGGTTCCAATACTAATGCTTTCTTGAAACTTTCAACTGAAGCATCTATATCATTAAGTGCCATATATGCCTGAAGAATTAACAGGAAATCAACTACCATACATCACAAAAGCTTCACAATAAAATTTAAGAAGTTAGGTTGTTCACATCAAAACAAAACAGATACTGGGTAAACAGGACATCTCTTATAAGTACGAGGTGGAAGTGGAGTTATTATAGAAAAGTTATACTAACAAACTAAATTCACCACGTTCTACGTTCAGCCAGATAAGCTTTAGGGGGGCCATCGTACAAATTGATCATAATATTAAAGCTCAGGATAAGGTAGAAAAAGAATAATGAAACTAAGGCATGGTGCTACAGTAATAATGAAGTTCGGCATATGGTGAGGACATTGTGGGTTTATCTCTCGATTACCACCAAAAAAAAAGAGAATTTGATTTGGATGAGAAAAATCTCTGCGTTTCTCAGATTTGGTCTCATGGTTGGCGCTACAATGGTTTTGTAATCCATAAATAATTCCAAGATACATGCTTAATACTATTTACATGTATTAGGGACACAGTTGCAATTCATTTAAGTGAGGTGGTTATCATGTAGATGCCCTGATCAATGTTGGATACTGAAACCTGGGTGAGATTCAACATGAGAAAGTAGAATGAAAGAAAAGCTAAATATCTTCATATAATGGTACTAATCGAGTGTTTAACCTGACACTTACTACACAGCAGTGCAAGATCGACGCTTGCTACAAAGCAGTGCAGTACGAATGTCATTTCTATGCCCTGACCAAAATTAACAACAAATTGAACGAGTTCACAAGATTAAGATAAAGAACTTGGTCTGAAAATGAAAGGGAAGAAATTAAAAAACAATGACCAAGAACAGCATTGCATAGAAGTGAATCAATCCCTACAACTTTCAGGAGAAATAACTTAGAAATTTACTACACATATTGAGAAAGGTAGTGCTGTTTTCGTGAACATGAGAATCCCCAACCTCCTTCATAACACCATCACATACTGCAGGTTAATCAACTAGATAATAATAGCGAAGTTACAAGCCAAATCCTTGTACTAATTTTGGCCGTACTTTGAATCTTAGAATGTTTTTTCTTGGAACAAGACATGATGTATTAAGTATTAACATTGTCGAGGAGGTTACTGTAAGTGAGATAGCCATGGCAGAAGTGTGATGAACCTCTTTTAACAAGTATGATTGAAATGTACTTTGAAAAACCATCAAGTAAAACTCACCAAATCAGGCACTAAATTAGATAATCTACACAATACAGCAGTCCACTAGATGAAAAGTACACAATTGCTCTTATATAAGAACCAACCTGGCCTTGGCGAAAGAAAGCTTTTGCATTATCTTCTAGATCACGAATAGCAAAGTCTGAGTCCAGCAATGCCCCTTTCAAATCCCCCACCTTCAGTTTGCAGGCCTAAAGAGTCACGTCACACATCAGTCGGCAGAAAAGAGAGCTTTTTTCTGAACATGTCGGATAATGAGGAAAGACATGCTGCCTGACAAATAACAGTGGACATGTCCATTACAAAGCAACTGAAGCTGTAAAGACATGCCAGCCTAGAATTTGTGAAAGCATTTTGACTTATGGTGTTGTTCCAGAAATATGCTAGTCCTAGATCTCCTTTAAAGGACAAAAACTCAGTGAACGTAAGGGGAGAAATATCAAAATAGAGAAAATGTTTAAATATGTACTTAAGGAATGTTCAGACAATTAAGCATATTAGTAGATTGCACTCTAATAATCACCTTTTTCCTATGTTATCCGACAATTCTCAATCTATAGATCAACTACTCAATAAGCCATTAATATACTACCAAACCATGGGTTAAAAGCAAACACAACTAAAAACGTAATCAAGAATTCCAAAAACTAAGATGCCACCAACTTTTGACTTCTAAAAGATAACAATTAAGAAAACTTACAGAACTATTTGTAAATATCTGAGACTTTGTCTTCCTCAAAGATTGACTTTTTGCTGCACAATGGCACGGATAATGACATTAGAGGGATTGCTGTAAGACGTTTGCCAATACTAGTTCTACTAATGGTGATTCATGAGCATATAAAATGGTGGACCTTCATCAATGTCTTCCTTCTCCCAGCATATATCCAAGTAGAGCAGAGCTTTTCGATATTTTCTGAGGGCCATTTTATACTCTTGCTTCTGCACGTGAAACCAGTAAGGAATCCAGTAATTAAACGAAAAACCATTGAAAGCAAAGACTAGGACAATCATCATCGATTGAATAAAATAAATTTATTTGAAAAGGCGATATAGAATAATTCTCAGGATTTTACAGTTTCTTATCAGGAAAAAAATATGCATAAAAAAAATGATGGACTTTAGATGATCATAACATGAATTGGAACCATGAGACAGACAGAACCAAACATATATATACAACAACTACCTTGTATTGTTCATTTCCAAAAGCTTTGATAGAGTCCACAGCATTCATCCACCAAGAAATTTCATCCGGTTTCACGTTAAGGTCAGCTGGCCAATCAGGAAAAGTGTCACCATCATTGAAGAAGTTAGATATCCCATCATCTGCACCCTCAGGAATTTCTCCACAATCCTCTATTATAATATCAACAGTGGGAAAATCTTTGTCTCCTGTAGGAACATGCTCAATTGAACGAACCACCCCCATTCCTTTAATTACCTTGCCAAATACAACATGCTTTCCATCCAGATGCGAAGTTCGGGTTGTGGTGATAAAAAACTGAGAACCATTGGTATGTGGACCAGAATTAGCCATCGATAACATTCCCTTTCTTTCATGTTTCAACTCAAAATTTTCATCTTCAAATTTCAAGCCATAAATAGATTCTCCACCAGTGCCATTCCTTGCAGATACATCACCACCTTGAATCATAAAGCCTTTGATAATGCGATGAAAACAGGAGCCCTGCAATTAGTAGTCATCTATGATTAGCAAAAAAGAGAAAGAAGATCCCCAGACAGGTCTTCACGACCATGATGACAATATGAATGCCATAAAGAACCCTCATAAGTACAATTCACTTTCCACATTCTTTCTGCACAATTGTAGAATTTATCTATCTTTTTTGGTGAAATAGATTTCATGTCACATTAATAAGATGAATTAGCTATATCATGAAAAAGAAATTGACGGGTTCCTGTATAGATGAAATTGACCTGTACTCAAATCAACAAAACAATATACTGCTGATGGTAGTGATAACCTAAGATTTTGTAAGATCACAACGCATGAACTTTTGGAGATAATAGTCGCTTTTCTTTAAATATTCACCACTTTTTGATATGCATTAGCCTATGAAGAGACCTACTTCACCTATGGCCAATTTTATTATATTCATGATCCTAATCACAACATGGATTCCATGGCATATAGACAACATGAATCTGCCAAGTACCAATTTATCCATATTGAAAAAATCAGTGGCAAGTAATCCATGAGAGACTCAAATATGGCTCCAATCGCAAGCCAATTTTCATCACCAAGAACGCTCTGGAGTGTAATCTTTCTGAATAATCAAGTAACCAGTTAATTACATGGTTAAAAGTTCTAACATTAGTCAAACTTACGGTGACTGCTGCCTAACTATGTCAAATTAAATGTAAATATTCCTGAAAATGCTCAAATACGAAAGGGAAAAAAACATAACAAAGAAAAGAACACCAGTGAAAACATATAACAAAATACAAAAAACAAATTCAACTACATATATGGAGTTTACACCAATAAATCGCACGAATGCTTATATGCCACTTGGAAAGCTAATCTTTTTCAGCATTTAGAAAAACATGGTGAGAGGCAGAATCATCTGAGACGTCATATAGGAAGCTTGCACAATAAACCTGGAAGTCATGATGCTCATAGTTTTCTTTAACCCTTAAAATTTATAAAACCCATAAAAAATATAAAGAAACTGTAAATTTTTTAAAAACTCGAAGTTCTGAGCCATGAATTTGCTCCATAAATCATGAATAGACTATAAACAGGATCTAATAGTTGTTCCTTTTTTGTGTCTAAATCAAGCATGAGCGACTATCAAACGTATCATTTTTACGTAGCAGCATTGGAATACAAAATAACAAAGATAAACATGAACAAACACATACATTAGCACAAACAAGTAGGAATATAAAAGTTAGGCATAAACATGTAGATAGATAGATAGAAAGAGAGAGAGAGGACCTTAAAATGGAGGGGAACACCGGTGTTGGGGCCAATGCCCTTCTCTCCGGTACAGAGCGCCCTGAAGTTTTCGGCGGTTATTGGGACAGCATCTTTGTAAAGCTCTATAACTATCCTCCCTTCCAGCTCTCCTCCAATGCTTATGTCGAAGTAGCACCTTGGGTTCACCATTCTCTCTCTGTCTCTCCACTCCTGACTCTCCTTCCTTCTCCACGAACACAAACACAAACACACAACACGAGAGAACACAGATACAGATAGAGACACAAAACCCTAAACCCCGGTTTTTAAAGTTGAACAGAAGAGTGGGGGTCCTGTGGAGGAAACAATAAGAGTTGTTGTGGGTGATGCTACGATACGCAGTGAACAGTAGTGCGCTTCGTCGTTATTGTGCGGAGTTGATTCAGTGATGCGAAGGCGTACGTGTTCTACAAGTGGTATGCACCGTCAGATTAAGTTGGGGACACAGATAAGCGCTGATTTTGTGGTAGAGGACAAGACATTCTTAGATAGTGGCAGGGGTTTGAGTTGTTGTGAGGTGAAAACCCACCCTGTTTGATGGGGGACAGGACTTGACGGCAGGGACACCTGTCCGTTGATTTAGGGAATAGGATAGGATTAGGTGTCGTGTCGACAACCACTCTAAGAAAGTCTACGGTGCAGAAATCATACCGTCAATTATAATTTTTTGTAAAATAAATAAGTCACAAGTAAATTATGAACTATTGGGATCGATTTTAACTTTTTATTATTGATAATATCTTTTAAAATTATAATTTAATATTAAAAATTTATAATTTTTAATACGATATTATCGACAATACCATAATATTTCCCCTCGTATCAATTCTCTATTTTTTTTCTTTTGATTTCTATTTGTAAGCCGATAACATTAAATAGGAACATAAAGATGTCCTTTATCGTAAATTATTATTATTATTTTTTACTTTTTATATATGATAGGTGAAAAATTAGTGGGATAAATGTTTTATTGTTTGATTTAAGGAGAAAAACGGAGGAAAAGAACTAACATCTAAATTAATTTTTTTGTTTGATATGGTATATAAATTTAATTTATCATTTTTGTTTGAGTACAGTGCAAAAAAAATTATATAATTTATAATTTTATTCAACAAAAATGGACAAATGCAATAATTAATAGATCACATATATTAATCACGTGTTAGTTAAAGAAATATTTTAAAATTGAATCCCTCATACTAAATACTATTTTGAAGACATGATAATACAAGGCATGCAAGTTAGAAGGGTATAAATGTAAATTAACTTTATTGCAATATGGCGGTCAACTTCTCATGCTAAAAACGGTGTGATTTTCTATCCAATTTTCCTTTCCATTCCATTTTCTCCTCAAACCAAACAATTAAAAAAAAAATTCATTTTTCCTCCTATTTTTTATCAATCCATTTTTGGTCCTACCAAACATAGGCTGAAGTTCCGAGCATTGTTGTCCCTCCTAGTAAGTTTGTCAAAATCTGACACAACACAACTAATCAACATAAATTAAGAGGATTTGATTGAAATCTTAACGGTTTTTGGTGATAAACGAGTTGACTCTACAGACACGTTTAATAAACGGGTCATGTTCGAATAAGACCTGTCAAATTATTTATCACACGTTTATCCATTTAAATAAAATTAATATAATAATAAATTAATAATTATTTTAAAAAATTAATGAAAAAAGATTCAAGAAATTAATACAAAAAAAAGTAAATTAGTAGTTCTAAGACAAATGAGTGGAGATAGAGAGCAGTTCATGACAAAGGCAAACCAACATTTTTTGTTTTTCTCCCACGTCAGCAAACGAGGGGAGATGGGGAGGGCTTCCTTTCATATAAAAAGTAGTGGTCTCTTGCCTTTTTCTTTAGCCTTCAAGTCTGATTTTTATATAAAAATTAGGTAAAAAATCTTATTTTTTGAGGTAACTACAATTGACATTAAAAAAAGTGATGTATTAAAATTTTTTAATATAATTTTTTTTAAAATTAAATGGGTCATGTAATGTTACCCATTTATTAAACGGGTCGTGTTCATGTTGAGATTTTTTATTTATTTGTTAAACGTGTCGTATACGAGTTTATATGTTTTTTTACCTGTCACTCATTTAACTCGACACGTTTGACACCCCTACCTCTTAAATTGTATTACCCACCCGAATTGCTTAGCCCCAATGAAAGGATTTTGCAGTCACTTATGACTTGTTTGGTAGAGTGAATGAAAAAATAAAATGATGAAAATTAAGAATAATATACTATTTATCCTTTTAAGGGAAGAATTCTTTATTTCTTCATTTGTGTTTTGATGAGATGAAAAAAGGTCGGAATGATTGATTTTTTTGTATTTTGTAATATGGAAAAAGTATTTTTATATTTTTCTCTATTTTTTTAAAAAGAAGTATAAATACATATTTTTATTATTATATCTGTATATAAAATTAATGTATTTATATAATTAATAAATATGATATATGTATATATTATATGATATACAACAAATAACATATATTTCAACACTCATAATTAAATTTTCATCTATTTTTTCTCTCAATTTTAGAGAGATTGATTTTGATAAGTTGAAAGAAAAGTTCATTTATCTACTTTTACATCCCCCCTATTTTTCTTATCGAGCATGATATTTTATTTTATTTATCATTCTAACTTTCTATCTTTTCATTTTTCGATTGTACCAAACAAATCGTGATTGGTACACAAAAAGTAAATAAATTCAATTAGCAGAGTTTTGAGTCTCTGAATGAGAAATTTGACATTGAATCTTACACTCATCCACATTGTTGACCCGATTGTGTTGCCTGGTAATCCACTGAACCAACCATTTTTTTTTTCACAAAAAAAAGAAAAAAAAAATCACAATCAATGTAGACTAAAAGCTTGCTTCATATTCAATCACATTTAGGCTTTTTATATTTTATTGATGCATTAGATTTTTGAACTTGCTACTTTACAAACTACAAACCATACCAAAGCCTTCTCAACCCATTTCAAGGGCTAAAAGCGTTGTACATAGGACTTATATGCATGCATGGATGATTGATTAGTTCACCACCCTACAGTTCTTCCTTATCTGTCCATCTTTTCCAGTAAGTACTCCAACCTTGCTCAGCTTCTCCATTGATACTTCGAAATCCTTCAAGAACAGGAAGGGAAACTTGATATAGTTATTAACCATGGCTGCAGCCCTGTTGTCCCCCATAAGTGCTTGGTCTGACTGGAGAAGCCCGGAATTGTTTGCGATGTTCTTGAAATAGAAGTTGTCGAACTTGTTAGCAGTAACTGCATCCAGAGGGGCCAAATTGGAGTCGGATTCAACTTGGTTTGGACACACATTCCTCAAACTGCTTAGCATTGATGAATCAAGTATAGGATCAGGATTACCAGACCCATCAAAGTTGAACAGCCTCGGCTTGAATGTGAAGCATTGAGCAAAACCAATAGTGTGTGCACCTATATTTAACATAGAAAAACAAGAAAAACTCCTCAGGAATTCAAGATTACATGTTGAATTCTGCCAGGAGAACTAAATATGATTCCAGAAGTGTACCTGAGAGCACAACTACATCTTTCATTTCGAGACCCTTTGAAGTAAATTTTTTAGTAATGTTCTCAAAGGATTCAAAAGGAAATGGGATTTGTGTGTTAGCAGCACTCTCACTCGCTGTCAGGCTATCTCGCCGACCAAGGGGTACAGACCAGAAAGGCCCTCCGGTCTAAGAAAATACAGAAAGGATAATATCAATATAGATGCTAGAAGATGGTAAGTAAACAAGGTGAAGTAGTGTCTGGTTAAAACATACGATAGAGTCAAGAATTTTCTTACAAGGGAGACTGCTTCTCTGGCTGCAAGAGCTAATATATCAGCACAAGAAACAGTGGATGGGCAAGCTTTCTCCACATTGGCCTTTATTGTGTCAATGACCTCAAAGCCTCTGACTGAATTTCGATTAGGCGATGCATTCTTCTCCCCCTTGAATGCGCTGTTATCATCGAGTAACAACGATCCATCACATCCCTATACATCCAAAAATTTAGAGAACCACTAAGCAGTCAGATTTTGAAGACACAAAGTTTGAAAATTATGAATTACCGTGTTTGCATCAATAATAAGGACAAAGTATGGTATTTTTATCTATTGCATTAATCAGCTTCTTCGATGAGCACATAGGAATGAGCTCAATGGTTAGCGCTAATCATATAGATTATTGCATAGTCTGATAGCTTTTCTTTTTGTTACTGGCTGGGCTATTTGTTTCATAATTTTTTGTAAAATTGGGTGAAAATAATCGAGTGTATGAGACGATCTAAGTACATTAACAATACAGTCATGGAAGTGCAGACGCAGAAGAGAGGCAGCCATTCTAGTTTCATTGGAGATAGCTGGCCAGACACCAAGTTTGACAATATTTGTCAGGCTGGGACAAGTGCTATCATAAAACTTATAATCAAGTTGACAGAATACAAGACGACTCAGAAACAAGAAGCAGAGCAAAGGAATAGTCGAAACTTTCTGGGATCTTTGATTCATATCTTGATGTCACAACTCACAAGAACTTCAAAAAAAAAATTCGAGTACACAATGAAAAGTCAGAGAGAGGGAAGCAATTTATAAACATAGCAAGCTAAGAGGAATGCGGTTATTATTTGTATTATTTATTTTGGAGAGTGGCAGAGCCCCTAAACATGTCCCTTTCATTTTAGTCTGAGTTTGGTACAATTCCACAATTTGCTTAATGGGTGATGCAACTGGTCAGCCCCAACACACACAAATACCAAATTCCGGAGTGGCTCAATGAGGTACCCCTCTGTAGTAGTGGATTTCTTACTAAGAAGTTGACTTACATCTATCTATTTGTTGAAAAACTGGGATTTTGTCACTGCTGCCTGGCCTAAACCTTTCAGATTAGTCAAAACTTTGGAATTTGGGAGCAATATCCTCTCATTAAAAACTATAATTATAGACCAAAAGTGACAATTTAATGTAGCTTTAGTAGAATGTTGGTCGACAATGTACTTGGAACAAGCAATGTGTGTTTGTTGAAGACTTTTAGAGCAGAACAGTCCATGAAAGTATAGTGGTGGAGATGCGCAAGCACAAACTACCTACCAACTAGGAGACTAATCTCCAAAAAGCAATAGGTAAAACAACTTGTGCGCTCTCTCTCAATCGCAAATCTTGTAACTGAAGTTAGGTTTTTTCATACATTCATCACTGTTGTTTGCTGATTTTGCTTAAGGGCTGAATATGGCACTTGAAGGAAGATGCTAGAAGTTAACAATCTGCACGACACACTATTCAGAGTTTGAAAAAGCAGACTAGAATGTTAAGCATTGGTAATCCGATGTTGAATTAACCAGTGAAATTCGTTAAACGTAACAAGTGTAGAGTCTGGAGAAAGTGAAAACTGGCTCAACCACCGTGAGAGGAAGATTAAGAAAGAAAGATCTGCTTTGGGCACTGAGGAATCACCTTAATACAGCCAACATATATCAGGTTGTGCTCAATTTGAACAGCAGTAAGCTGAAAAGAATAAAGACACAATGGATGGATGTCTATGAGAAGAGAGAAAAAATTCATGTATTATTTTGCTTTTCAATTCTTTTCCACCAAATTTTACCTAGAACCAGGAAGCTAAAGAATTTACATTTCTGTTATTAGAGGCATCCATTTGATTGAAGATATTACACATGACTCTATTATTTTTGAGAACTCTTAAATTTCAAATGGAGTCCACATTGGTTGAGTAAAAGACATAATGAGGAAGCTCATGCAACAGCAATTTGTCTTTAGAAGCTCCTCTGGACACTTGGTATTTTTTTTATCCCTTACAGTGCCTCAAAATTTGCCAAACATAGGATCAGAGAAGTTATATGAGTTAATATTGTGGCATACATGTAGAATGTCACATATTGCAAAATTAAAAGACATTAAGAAGAACAAGAGAGACAGAGAGAGAGTAAAGAACAAATAAGAAAAGGTTAAAAACCAGTTATATAAATCAGAGTGCAGATATGGTCAGCCCTTCCCCTATTCAATTTTGATCCTTAGTACACCATATATGGTCATTGGATATGGAACCAATTTGAAGACATTGAGGCACTATGACTATTAAGTATAAGAAAAAAAGAAGAACTAGTATGTACAAAAAAATTCGTTACCATTTTTTTCCCAATGAGACAAATTGAAGGAAAAAAGTACTGAGAATTGAGCTATCATCAGGAGGAACACATTCAGAAAAAGAAAAGAAAAAGTAAGAAAGTATGAATTCAAACCAAGCAACCTACCAATGATGGCTTTGGACAAAATTTCACGTCAATGAAAGGGAGTCCACAGGCATGAAAGTGGCATCACTCACAAATTACATATACATGAGGTGTAATACAAGAAGATTCTCACTGCGTTCTTGATTCACATAATTTTTTTTGAATCAGAGTCATACTCATAATTGTTGTTACGATTAGCCCAACTGGGGCTTTGATTGAACAAGCGAAAAGTGAGTACTGTGAATCAATCAATGACGGCTATTTTTGGAAGTTTGATTCAGAAATATATTTGAGTCACGATCCATCAATGACGGCTATGTGAGCCTTGCATGGCAAAGATGCTCCAAACACTAGGAAGAGTCCACTTAGCTGCCCCCACATTACACATAACAGCGCCCATTTCCGTTCCAAAATCAACAACAATTTGATGATGTTTTTCCCGGCACCAGTTTTCCAAATGATAATTCAAGGGTCAGGTTGCGGGAATTGATTTCTCTAAAATAAACGTCACTTAATTCTCTCAAACCCGCTATACATATTCGTTATTTGTTTTATTTTCAGTTAAATCGATCGTTGATAAGAGGGAATATCGTGATAATATGAATCACCGAGTTAGGTGAGTGTGATGGTGGTTCAATTTGTGACATTTTGTGGATGGTTGATGCTGCGTGGGTGGCATTCGCGGGTGGTGAGCCACACCATTGCTTCCTTCTCTAGGAAAAAGATTGGAGTTGTGGACTTGGATGGATTCACAGATCCCAAATCAAAACATGTTTAATTTGTTCTGGGAAAACAGTACTTAGGGATGAAGTCATTTTGCAAAGTTTAGTTATCGATATGACAAACCATGTTGGTATAAATTTGCAATGACAAAAAGTTTCTGAAATGCATGTCATTGTACAGCATTAGTCCCAAATGATAGATGGGAGTAGGCATAGTCCATTGCTTGCATGAAAACCCGATCAAAATTTCATCAATTCGTCACAATATTAGTGAAATAGAAAGAAAAGATGAGAATAGCCAAACTACAACAGCAGTGTCTTCCCACATACTATCATATAATCAGAAGTATGAATCCAAACAACAACATGTCTCTAAACCAAGAGTATTATATTCCTGACAAGAACATCAGATAGATCTTTAAATTCCTCAATAGTACTAACAGAGGTCCAAACAGCACAAATAATCCAAAAAGCTATCTGTGCAGTCATAACAGCAAGAGCAACTGCATCAAACAAAAACAAAACAAAAAACAAAATATCCCAAATCAATAAAATCACTGGAAAATAGAAGAGAGCATAAACTTCTGAAAAAAGATGAAGATGGGTATTGTTATCTACTACCATCCATCGACAATTTTATCTTGTTCATCATCTTCCGGAGGAGGGTAGCTTCTCTCTATGGCTTGGGCCGGCGGTGGTTCCATCTATCTCCCTCTATCTCTCTCTCTCTCTCTAGGTGCAAGTGGGATGAATAATGTGTATTGCTGTGGGGCGAGTGGAAGTGAATGGACAAGGGAAAGTCATGTGCTTCCAAGGGGGGATTTACATCCCATTGGATACGCTATCCCTTCTATTCTCTTCGATACAGTGAGTGATATATATAAAATTTTAAATTTTAATTAACAAAATTTTTTCTTATTAATTTTATTATTAGTAGAATGTTAACCATTATTAAAAAAAATTTTACAAGAAAAATACATTGTCTATTAAAATTTAAAATTATATATATATAATTTATTTAGTATTATATTAAAAAAAATTTAAGAGAAAGAGTAATGGACCGAATCCGAATCCCAAAGGGGATAGCGTTGGCTGAAAAAAGGAAGAAAATCAAAACCTTTTCAACTTTCCATGGTCGCTACTGTTTTTTTTTCGATTCTTAATTGATATAACCTTATGCTTTGCATTGACCACATCAACCTCAGTATTTTAGATTAAAACAAGGCGACAAATGTCATGGAAACGGTGTCGTAATGAAGGTCAGTTAGGTCAACTCTAGAAGAGACATTACATTCTCTCTACAAGTCTGAACTGGTGGATCTCATTACTGGGGAAGGTGTCCGTGTCACATTAAATTAATTATTTGCTGATTTAAGGCGGGATTGCTACTGTGTGATAAGTGAATGGAACACGTGATGTCACGTTCACCAATAAATAAATTTTACTAAAACTCATAACCATCCAGTCATTTAACACATAATCGCGTGTGCCTTATTTTATTTTATTTTTTTTACTATTTTTTTATTAGATAATTATACAATGTCAACCATGTTAATATAATATAACGGTTGAACACAATATTTACTCGTGATAAGTCCCAAACTTCTACATAATTATATTTACCCTAATATATTTTCTTATTTTAAAAAAATATATATATATTCTTATTTCAAGGGAAAAAAATATCATTTTTTTATTGAACATAAGAAGAGCAATGTTACTAGGATGTAATTTACTGGTCTAATTTATTATAGCCCTTAGATTGATTGTGAGTCCGACTAAATATTAGAATTTAGGATTAATTTAAGAGTTACAATGAAATTATATCATTAAATCAATAAATTAAATCTTAATAATATTTACTAAAAATGAAAAACAAACATACTATCTAAGACATTCCTAACACATACTCGTGGAGTGAAGGGGATACTCTGCAATATATTTTTCATTCAATTTCTTTCCTGGTATATTATATTTTAGGAATTTAATTGAAACTCATAGTATATACACGATTTTCTCAATAATGCGTGATAGGTAATTTAATTAAAAACAAAAAAAAGAGAAAAAAATTACAAAAATATATGATACTTAGGGCTAACAATTCTAAACACGACTCGTGAAATCGACACAAACCCGACACAGATTTAGCGGATTCGGGTGTAGTTCTAATGGGTTCGGGTGATTAACGGGTTAACTTGACAGACCCGTGAAATAAACGAACCAGTTTCGTGTTTAATCTATAAACTCGTTTCAACCTGTTTAACCTGTCAAGAGTAGTACAATAAATTTTTTAAAAACAGGTTAGGTCTATCAACCTCTATCTCATCTCACAACTTTCATCTCTCAGAATCATTCAAATTTAATAATTATTTAATATTTATTTTTTGTCTTTATTGTTTTGTTTAGTCATGATTTATTGTTATAGTAAATAGGTCAATCATGTGTAATGTGTGGCGAGTTAATGATTTTTCATGTGGACTCGAAATTATCTATCCTATTCTCTTGTTTAACGGGTGATACACGGGTTATATCGAGTAACTCGTTTAATAAATGATTCGTGTATATGTGTGATAGTTGGACTCGTTTATATAAATGAATAGGATACGGATGAAGTATTTTTTGATACAAATTCGTTCCACTTGACACAAAATCCTTTCACTCGACACGATTGCCAGACCTATCCATACTCACCGGTTTGTCAGTCGGCCTGGATTGTATTGGGCCCAACAATTATCATTGGTTTTAGATATCACGTCCACAGTCTCTGTTCTCACACAAAGTGGTGTTGGGCATCTTTGTTACGGCTGACCTCGGCTTAGTTATCAGTAATGCGAGGATGTTGGCCCCTTAGCTCTTAAACGAGTTATACTTGAACATTTTTTTAAGTTTGTTTATGTATAAATAATCGTTTGATTAAATTCGAATGCAGCTTGATTAACAGCCCTATTCCTCCCCCCTCCAAAAAATAGAATTACAAATTAGACGAAAATGTGTTTTATTTTATCCCAAGCTACATTTAAACATACTCAACAATCTCGACTCGATTGATCCTTATTCGCTGTCGCCATACTCCTTGCATTAGCTTCAGCAGGTTTGTCAAGTTTGGTCTGTAATCCACATGCCTAGGACAATTTCCTGCAGGGCCCCTTGCCAATACAAGCCCCACTGTACAAAATTAGAGAACCACACTTGTGTCTGGTTCACGAGTTTTCACACAGAGATCGATATAACAGATGCTTACTCTTCGGCGGTTGTTCAATAGTTAAGTCTAGTATTTAGTAACTCAGATGTCTCAAATTCAATTCATTCTCTCACTTTTTAAGAGTCAATTACCTTTATTCCTCAGGGATATGCTCTAACTCGGTTTAAGATACGATAACAACTGTTGAGCTTGAGAGAGTAATTGGTACAAATTTATACATTCTGTAAAAAAAAAATTAACATATGTTAGGGGAAAAAGACAAGAGGGTTGGTAAGAAGAGTAAATGACTATAAATGAGTGGAGCAACAGACAGGTTCAACTTCAGTTCAATGATGCTACCAAAACATATTCATTGTCAAATCCATGCACATCATAATCTCCTCCATCCCCAAGTTATAATATGAAAATTCTAATGGTTCAATTATCATATTCAAAAAATAAATATTTTTTTATTATTAGATCTCCACTTTTTATTTATTAAAAAACAAAACATGTCAAAAATATTTATTTTCCAGCACTTTTTGTTATTTTTTATGTCAATAATTTCAAATAATCCAAAACAAACTTAATGGATACGGCTAAATATTAGGATGGCACCGATTTGATACCCTACTTTTATCCAAATTTTCCAATTTAGTTGTAGGTATTTGATATTGCATGTACTTCTTTCTAGATGGCCATGACCATCTCATCCTCCCACTCAGAGTATGCTTTTGTGTCACATACAAAATGCATCAATCTCACTGCGGATGCTTTGCTCAAAATGGTTACACAACAGAATGGAAAGTTTTATACATCCATGGCAGGAGAGTTTTGTGGGCATTACTGTACCTCAGGATCTCAAATTGGACAAACAGCTTTGGGAAAAAGAAAATGGATAAAAATGGGAAAATGCTATGGTTATTAAATTTTTTTACTAAATCTTTTATCCTAAATGATGTGGTATAATCTCCTTCATTTAATATTCATGGAACTCACTTATCTAATGGTAAAAAACTATCTCACGTCCTTTCAGATGAGAATTTGGTAAAAAAAATCAGTAAGCATAGCATAACCCAAAAAATATCAAAGAAAAGAAGGGTTACAAGTAAAGATGTCAAAATATGATTCGAGCACGAACACGACGTAAAATTACATAATTTGAGATTTTTTTTTAAGTCACCTGTTTAGTAAACGAGTAGACCTGATATGACAAGATTAATAAACGAATCGAATGTGTAAAATCAATTAAAAAAATACATGATACGACTTATTTATATAACAATTATACATGTTTCATACACAATACGAATCTGATATAATACAATTCATTAGACACTAATTAATAAATAAATTGAGTATGAGTAAAATATTTTTTTGTCATGAACCCGGTAAGACTTTATACAAATTCGTCTCACCTGATTCAATTATAAGTAAAGACTAAAAATAGGGCGGGGGAGAGAGAGGTGTGGCCCGGGGTGTGTGTGTGTGTGTATGTGAGAGAGAAAGACTGGTGTGTATAAACCACGGGTTCAACTATGGTACTGACACCCACTTTTTTGTATGGTACTTGAAAAATAAAATGAATGGTTGATATATAATGAAAATTTTCCACCATTTATTAAGTCTAACACTTTTTATCGGTTATCCACTGAACTTTACCCTTTCATAAAAAAAAAAAATTAGACAAAGAAAAATGGAGTTTGCAAAAAAAAATTTATCTCTATGAACGCTTTAAGAGATTTTAAAATCATCATTATTTATAAAAACTAAGATTGAGTGGTAGCCTTTTCATAAAAAAACAAGGAAGAAGAAGGAGAAAAATCAAAGCATGGAGTTGTAGAATTGTTTTTATCCCTATGAACCCCTCAAGAGATTATAAAATCATTATCATTTATTAAAACAAAGATTGAGATTATAGTAAATATGATAAATAATTATGATTTTTTAAAAATAATTTTAATTTCTATTATCACTTAAAATAATGGTGAACTTAGATACCCTAATCTAACATCCTAATATTTTTTACTTAAATTTAATGTCACTCAATAACCCCAAATATTGTAAATTTTTTATTATATTTTTATTTAGGTTTAAATAAGATAAATAATTATCATTTTTTAAAACTAATTTTAATTTTTATTATCACTTATTTTTAAAGTGTATAGTGGTTTTATTTTTTATTTTTTAAATATATACCGGAGAAATTAGTTATAAGTTTTGATAGATTTGAGAGTGTACAAGTGACGATCCTATATTATTTTAATTTTTCAATATCGTACCCATTTTCACCTTTCCATAAACCACAATTGTACCTGAGACGGAGTATGCATTTAATGGAATGAGACCCTTTACACGCAATTGCTCACCAACACACTGCTGCACTGCAAGTGCAAGGGCTCACTGGTAGTCAGTCGTGAGCATTCCTCAGTCCCAGTGTTCGCACTTGGCACCATCCCTTTCCCACTGTTCAGTCAAAATGGATTCAAATTCACATAAACCCCTTGAGGTTCAAAAATAAACATAACCCTCCAGCAGTCCTTCTGGTGGTGGACTAAAACCCTCCAATTTTTGTTTGGGTGTCGTAAAATTACCCAAGAAAAAAAGGAACCTCAACAGTTTCTTTTAAAAAAAAACAATTCAACACTACCTATTCAGATGGTCCATCCGTACCAGTCCTCTCACACACTATTGGAAAGGTCTGGCTCGTGTGCACGATGGTGGTAGGTTAAAGACAGGAATGAGCGAACCAGAAAAAAAAAGTATGTGCTATCAAATTTGATTTGATTGATATGCCCTTCAATCGCTGTCGATTGCAAAAATTATCTCCAAAGTTAGTTACAAAATTTGAATGTATGAAAATCTATATCCTCCCTCCTCAATAAATAAATAAATAAAATTAATTAAATTAAATCACATCTATAGTCCTTAATTATATGTTTTGGCTTTCAAAGTAAAAGTTCATTTTTAAGATATACTACTTTTAAAATGAGCTTTTTTAGATGAATTTTAAAAAAAAAACTATTTTTTTTTGGTAGAAGTATGTTTTAAAAGTGCTTTTGAATCAATGTTTATCTACAACTAATCATGCCTATCTATAACTAGTGTTCTAGTACGATATATCTTTTTTTTTTTGTTTTTTATCTTATAATCTGAGATATGTAAATTACCTATTAAGTATGACTAAACAGATATTTAATTACAAAAATGAAGGCTAATTTAAAAAAAACAAAGTGAAACTAAAAATCACTTCTAGAGAAATAGAAATAGGATGATTTTGAGGAGCTCTCCTTTTTTTTTGGACACCAAACAATCTTATTTCTTCAACCCATGATTAATGTGCATGACAATTTTATCCCTTTGTTGGATACTAATTTTGAGTCTCTTTTTTATTTTTTAAATTCATTTAAATTTATATATTATAGTCTCTCACTCTCTTTATCATTTCTCAACTTCCTTAGAAATTTATTCTGACTCAACTACCAACCCCATTCAAACTCCCTAGTACCCTTGCCTTTCTGTTCTCATAAAAGATTTTTATAATGTTGAATTATCTAATAACAATATATTAATCTCAACAAATTAAATAATTCCACGTGACTTATGTGAGTATTGCCACAAATTACTTTAAATTTGAATTTTTTATCATTTTAATTTAGCAGGATAATACTCAAATAGAGCAGGGGTGATGTTGGTCGGTGGCAATAAGAATGATAAAATTGTGATGAGAAAGACTAAAAATAGCGTGCAATGCCCAGGGGCACAGCTAGTGTGTGTATGTGAGTGAGAGGTAGAAATGGGGAAATAGATGGAGATGAGGAAATGTTGTAACAATCTTTATCCACTCCACTCTCAAGGTTTGGGAAATAATTATTTAGTTTTATGGTTGTGATTTCTTAAAATGATCATAAAATGTTATCAATGCCTATGAAATAAATAATGTGACAGCCTTAGCTAATATTTTATAAAACTAAAAACCAAATAGGCATAACCAATTAGATATTAAACAATTGCTTAAGCAACAGCTAAAATCATTAACCTATATGTATCTGTATATAATTATTAAATTAGGGATGAGAGATTTTAAAAAGATTTTCCACCCTAAATACTTAATTACTAGATTTTTAAATATTTAAATAGCTCTTTTCAATCCAAATTATTTTATATGTCATTTGTAATCACTCCCACAGATTTTTTAAACTAAGATTTAAATTTTTAATTAGTTTTTTTGAACAATTTCATTTAAAAAAAAAAAACTAGTATAACACATTAATAGCTAATTGGGTGGTAGGATGGTGATAATTAATAACACAGTTTATATGGATAGACTTGAGCAAAGTCAACTCATTCAAAATTCTAGATTGCTTTTTCTTTTTATTCTATCTCAAAATCTTCAAAAGATTGAGGACAATTTTGTAACTTTTTGGAACTTAAAGGGTTTTTTCTTAAATACCAATTCTATGATGAATGAGGGCAATTAGGTCAATAGTGAATGATAGTACAGACTCACTCCCTCTCTCTGTCTCTCTCTTGTAACAACCACCCTTCCCCCGAACCCCAATTATAATCTAACGGCCAAAACAAATCTTTCTCTAAATCTGACGGGTGAAAATAGACAGCACACTTGTTGCTTATTTCTCGATGAAAGTTCGGTTATCACTCATCATTGGGCCCAATACACACACACGCACGCACACAGTATATATAAAAATGGCGTTGAGTCCACCGAAATGATCTCTTCCTTTTTTCTCTTCTTTCTACAAATTTACACTAGCTTCTTATTTTTAACTGCTTATCATACTACTCTCGTTTCAAGAATTCTACGATTTTCGAATTTTCTCTTTCTTTTTGATTGGAATCGTTGAAGATCGAAACCCTAGACTTCTACTCTCTCTCTCTCCTCTGAACGAAGGTTCGAATTCACTGTTCTTTCTGATTTCCTTTCAGTTTTTGTTGACAGGGAACGGTTCTTTCTTTCAGCGGTCATGGTTCGTCTTCTTTTTTTTGCAGATAATACGATGACATCTGCATGCGGAGAGGAAGAAGAAGCAAGAAGAGTTTTAGTGTTATTTTAAGAGGTTTCAAGTGTAAAATCGAAGGTAATTTAATGAAGAATGTGATGATTGCTGGTTTTTCCATATATTTTCTTGATAGATGGGAAGAGGTTTTTGTGCGATTGATTACGTGGAAGATTGAAAATATGATCTAGGATTGACTTTCTCTTTTGGCTTTCTGATTTCTTTATATAAATCATCGGCGTTCGTTCTATATATATCGTTTATTGACTTACACTTACCATGTCGGTTTCGATTTTCGAAGCTTGTAATGGCTACTAACCTTCTTCTCGTTCAATATTATATCGTTTATTCCATGGAAGATTTTAGTAAACCTCAGCAGCTTCCTATCTTATATGAGGCAACTCTCTCTCTCTCTCTCTCTCTCCAAGAGTACTTTGTTTCTTTGTCTTGAATATTTTGGAAAATGCTATATATCCTAAAACTCTAATCCAAATCTCTATCTCAAAACTCTAAACTGAATATTTTTTTCTCATTTTTTAGAAGTTTATTTATCACAGATGCAATGTGATATTGTCTCTTGAATATGTATACAGTCTTGAAGTAAAAAAGAAAAGAAAATGTCGTCATCCAACTCTCCATGTGCGGCGTGTAAGCACCTTCGGCGAAAGTGCGTCGAGGATTGTATATTCGCTCCCTGTTTCCCACCGAATCATCCTGACAAATTCGCCAGTGTCCACAAGGTTTTTGGTGCAAGCAATGTCGGCAAACTTCTCGGCGAACTACACCCCTCGCAACGCCCAGATGCCGCTAATTCCCTTGCATATGAAGCCGAAGCTCGACTTCATAACCCGATTTATGGCGCTGTAGGACTTATCTCAATCCTTCAACAAAGGCTCAAGCAAATCCGATATGAGTTACACAATGCCAAGACAGAATTGGCATGTTACATGGGCCCCTCCGCGATGTTTCCGATACTTCAGTATCCGGGGTTTGTGCAACAACACCCCGACAATCCTTCGTCTTCGGTCATGCCCTATAATGTGCAATCGGTGTTGGGATTACATTCTGGGCCATCGCTTTCTACTCAATTGATGATCGGTGAGCCTCAGCAGCAGCAACATCACTATGATCAGCAAGTGCTGGATGCTCAGCAATTAGCGGCGGCGGAGGCCGCGAGACAGCAACAGGAGATGCTCAGGGCTTATGAGCAGCAACAATATCAGCAACAGGCCCAGCAGCTTGACCTTATGAGATCTAATATCGGGTTCGATAGTGCTGGAGCTGGACCCTCTACGGCAACTGGGTTTAATATCGGGTTCGATAGTGCTGGAGCTGGACCTTCTACTGCATCTGGGTATAATATCGGGTTCGATACTGCTGGAGCTGGACCCTCTACTGCATCTGGGTTTAATCAGATGACTGAAGCGGCTTTGTCAACGTCCCTGGCTTTGGGCTCCTACAGCATCCCTTATCAGATTCAAGAACAGCTAGAAGAGCAATCTCATTCCCAACAGCTTCAGGTTGCGCTTCATCCACAGTTTTTACTTCAGCAAGAGCAGCTGCAGCATCAGCAGCTACATCCACAGCCAGAGCAACCACCGGCACCACAGAAGCAAGGGAGGACTGGAAGCGAGGAGCGTAGGAGCAATATTGGTCCGTTCTGTTAATATCTTTCGACCTTTCATGCCTTCTAGGATTATTCTTTCAACCATTTTTTGTTCTGGGTAAGTCTCTCGTGTCTCTTTCTTTCTGTTTTGCTCTTTTTCGACTCCTATTTTGCATTTATGTGTTGAAATTTTGATTCACACTTCAAACATGAATTGGGTAATATTATTCTGTTAGCTGTGGAAATCCAATATTACTCCTCTTTATTTCCTAGTGCAGTAGAGGTGGTTAAGAGAATTATTGTCTTTTCACTGCCTAGATATCAGTAATCGTACTCGTACCTATTAACCCTAGGTTCTTATTTTCATTCAAATGTTTTGCTTGCTTTTATTCATTGAAATTAATATTCTTGGCCTTTGAAATAAATGAGCATAGTCTTTCCATAAAATGAAAATGTGACAGTATAATAAATGCGTGCATAGGATTGTAGATGTTTTGATATGGTTACATAAACCTTATTTAGTAGCCATATTTAGTGATTTTATTATTTTATGTCATTAGATTGATAGTAGATTCCACTATTAGTTGGGATCTATTATCAATTGAATGAGTATGATCCATCATATCACCAAATAAGATCACTAAATTGAATACAAAAGGTATTTTCCATTGATATGCTATGTGTGCATGGTGGAAAAATCTCCAAAAAGAAATAAAATAAAATGTTCCATCCGGTGAAGTGAACTTACTAGGCTTTACACATTTGAATGTTAGGGTGTTTTTGTGTTGTTATGGTAGGTTAAGCCTTTGAGGTCTTCTTTTGTTGAATAGGTGGGTAGCGTCAAACTAGAGTTTTTTTTTTTTTTTCAAACATTAGTCTTTATAAAGAAATTACTAAGAAATATTGGTAAAATGGACAAACCAATGGGGAAAGAGTAATATAGTAAAATCCTTAATTTTATTGAAATTAGATTTGTTATGAGAGAACTGAAGTTGGTATGTATTGGATAACAGGATAAATAATTAGTTTCATAATATTTTGTTGGAAGTGCAACTTTTCAACCGTTTGGATATGAGAATGTCCTGTTGATTTGTTTCTCTAAACACCTTTCATTACAGGAGAAACTAGAAAAATTCCTTTTGATTTTACTAATTTATATATGGACATTCTGAATTATCTGGCTGTTATGTATTTTTACTCAAGAGCTAATAAAAATTTCTTGTTATGGAAGCTCATCTGACAATTACTTTTTCGTCTTTTGTTTTTGATGCAGCCGTATACAAGCAAGTCGTACAAAGACATTATATGAGAGAGACATAGAGAGCAATTCACATTTTTATGAGATAAAGCTTGTAAGTAATCAGTTTTCTTTATGGTTTTTTTTTTTTTAATGTTTGAAGACAACTATAGATTGGTGGGCACATTGTGGAATGTAGGAGCATTATTTGCTGGTATAGTTTACAATATTATAATATCTGGGACATGGTTGAATTATTTGCATGGTTTAATTTAGGTTTCAGAAATTTTTACTAGTGCATTCGTCATTGCCACAGGGTATTTTTGTGTACAATTTTTTACTATTATCAAGTGTAGTGGAACCCTAAAAATAACCCCTACCCTCGCCTTTTCTCTCTCTCTCTCTCACACACAGATTAGAAGACTGTAACAATCCATTTGAGGAGGGATTTTTTCCATTATATAGGATGGTTAACTACAAGTTTCTTAATCAAATCTCCTGAGAATCTCGTGGACTGATCCATTTTTGGAACTTAGTAGAATATGGTTGAAATTATTTGTTGTTTGAGATTATTATATCCAATCATGGTCAGGCTCAAAGACATTTCGTAATGGCTTTAATGACCCATGTGCATTTGACTATAAGATATTAATGCAATTTCTTGCCATTATACTATCACGTAAGTAATAGTATTAGTTGCTTAAAATGCCCCCCAACTACCATTGAAAACTGAAAAGGCTTATATGGTCGTCACCTCCTGCACGTGGCCCTCCTCAGGTGAGATTACTGACCAGTCATGTGCACACAGATAGGAATCAATTTTTTTGGCACTACTCATGGGGTGCCAACACGACACAAGTACAACATCGTTTCTTCATAATAGAATTATTGTAGACGAAAATAAAAACCCAATTTAAAAAATAGTAAAACCAAAAAATTATAACCCAATAGATTGAAATAAATAGAGACCAGATTACTTTGGGGAAAGGGACGAAAGTGAAGAATAAAGGTATTTTTCCAAACGATGTTAAATTATCTATAATATAAAATAAGGAAGTTTTAATAAATTATTTTGACAATCTTTAATAAATTCATCAAACGACCATCAATATCAATTTAAAAAATATTTACATTATACCAGAACTTTAAACACACGTTACCTCTAATTAGGTTATAAAAGTGGTACAATGTTGGCAACACAGGACAAAATAGAGACACCACCTATATGTATATGTTCGGATGTGGGAGGATTCCTGTCATATCATGGAGATGATACTATGTGCAAAAGGGGCAGCACGTACATGTATACATACTATGAATGGGGGAAAGAGTAATTGTGATACAATACCAAATATTATAATTTTTTTTAGGTGTAAATTATAACTTGTAAAAATTCCGATCAGGTTGCAACAAATACAGAAATTT
Organism: Ilex asprella; assembly: GCA_023539305.1. Taxonomy (NCBI): domain Eukaryota; kingdom Viridiplantae; phylum Streptophyta; class Magnoliopsida; order Aquifoliales; family Aquifoliaceae; genus Ilex; species Ilex asprella. The sequence goes on from CM042190.1 coordinate 30,722,061, forward strand.
ACAATTCGGAAGGGAAAAACTACAATTGTTCAAAGAAAATTTATAATTAATCATGCATATCTATAATTAATCATAATCTTCTTTTACACAGTTATAACTTCTACCATAAAAAATTAAATTTTTTGGCACAATTATGGTAACGTAAACTTTCCTTTATGAATAATACCAAGGGTCAACCTGGGTAAATTTCAAGGTTAGCAATTAGCCTAGTGACAACTGTCCTATTGTTGAACCTTAAAATCGCGAATTCAAACTTCATCGTTTTCCTCCTCCGAAATAGTGTTTGACCCAAAAAAAACAACTATATACATTTGACTCTCTCCAAACTCCACGGTGATAAAAACCTAGACTACAACATGAAATGAAAATGTCAAACCAATACATATATGTTTTTGTGTAAACAAAATCCATTCCGAGAGAAGCATAGTATAAATTCAAAACCTATTAACCCTCTTCTTTGTCGTCTGTTATGGTGTAACTGCATCAGCATCCATAAAATGATTTTGTATACCTGTGCTGCACATATGTGGACTCTGTGGGAAGTTGAAAGTAGCACAGAAGAATAATTTCCAATCTGTGTTGATGTTTCATCTTTCTAGTAACACAATACAGCAAAATCAGCATTCAAGGAACAACAAAAACTCTCGTGTGCACAGATCGAAACAACCTTTCTTCTTGGGTGTTCTCTACGTGCCCTTCGTTGGACTGTCAAAAAAGATACATTACAGAGGGCTCAAAAGAAGAGTTAGAATCTTAAGTTAAACTTCATGCAAAATCCCCATTTTCTCTTGGGCTTCACGATAACAATGCACCAGTAACTCACTGTTCTGTTTTTATGAAATGAGTGGTTAAGAGTTTTGAAACAGTAAATCCATGGAAGGTGTCAACATCGAAGAGTTCTTTCAGCTTCTCATCACATATTATTCTCCTCCTATCAGAGGGATCCTGCAATAATGTGGAAAAAACAGAGTGAGAGACTGCTTGGGCTTTTCCGTCGAAAATCAATTGTATGGCATACAAAAAAAATATATATACTAAAGCATTTCCCCAGGCTATTTAGTATAACTAGCCAAATCTTAATGCTACTGCTTCCAAACAAGACGATGAAGCAAACGTACCCCAAGACAGTACACTAAAACCCACTTAGAATTTCAAGAGAATCTTAACAGATTTTATCCCATATCATAAATCATAACAGTCAATTGAATTTACTCTTTCAATGGTTTCTGATTATATTGATGAAAGATGGTAAGACATCAATCATTATCGTCTTTCATGTTAAAGCATTGCTGATTCTGTGATCCTCCCTCCGTATTTGTATTTGGTGAAAAGCACACACCTGTTCCAAAGGTTAGTCGATCCAAAAATGAACAAAACAAAACCACACAGACTCCCTGGCTTTAGAAAACACCATGGGGTAAATTCCGCAACACTCCCTGAGCTCTACCAACAAAACAATGAGATCCCTGGTCATTAAACATGGGAACACCTGAACGTTGTGTTACACCACAATCGTCCTGTCCACTTCACAAAAATGCTGATATCAGCAAAAATCATACAAGAGGTTTTCGTGCAATTACTCAAATGTCAGGGGTCTCCATATCGATAATCAAGCCTCAAGATTTACGCAAAGACAAAAAATTACACACCCCACCCCCGGGGATAAGATTACCATCAACAGATTTTACCACATGCTTTCATTTGCTGTTCCACTTTTCTCATCATTTCCTAGTATAAGAAATACAGAGGATTAACTATCTATAGTGAAGTATAAATTACTGAAGTTACAAAATGTCTAAATTTTTCCAAATTAGAGCTACAAAGACATTATGTACATGTATGGGTGGACAAAATTTGTCTTCAAGAACCAGCATTGTTGGGCTGCTTGTTTTTAGATCATGTAATTTTCAGTTACCTGACAATAATTCCAAACGGGTGCGGAATGCATACACCTTTCAAGATGTTTATTTTCCATTTTCTTCTCCTAATCTCATCATATTAACCCCAAAACCCAAACCCTAAAAAAATGGAAGCAAAAGAATCCTAAGGTTGAAAATTCCATATTTAGTTTTACTACACTATTAAGCAATTAACATTGCCATTGGAATATTGCAAAATAATGATAACCACATACCTGGAGGTCATTTTGTTTAATGTATTCCCAGATTCTCTTCACAGTATCGGACCGCGACAATGCACTTTCCCCTGTACCAAGGAACTTCACTAGAGCATCTGAAAGTGGAAGTGGAGCAAGAAAACCTGAATTATTGCCCTTCTGCCGCTTTTCCTTTCTTTTTGGCTCATCTGAATCTATAAGAGAAGATTTCAAGGTGAAAAAATTGTCGCAAGAAATATTTCATTGTTAAATTTGAATGTGTTACATTACACAAGCCTAATCTGCTTATGTGCACATACATATTTGTATCATAACAGAGTGTCTTAATGTATGCATAGGGCAGTTTAAGACATAGCAAAACCCAATTTATCTAAAAATGGGAAAAGAAAATTTTGAAGCCATCAACAGGGAAGGGACAGGATCCAGCAAAGGAAGGAAAAATGCTTGTACCAGTCATGGTCATGAATGGAAACAGGGTTGAAATTACTGCCGTGCATATTAACACGCGTGACTCCCGAAACTAAGCAAAATAACATCATCTATAAACTTAAATCACCGTACCCACCTTCTTCTCTCTCTTGCTTCCGCTGTTTTTCCTTCGGTGTAGAATTTACAGGAGCTGCTTAAATAAGGACACATTGTAAGAAATTTCAAGAATTTATATGAAATCGTTAAGTTCTTGAAGATGTCTGATAATAACATAAAACACAGAAGATTGCAAAGTGATTGATTGAGAACAATGAATATTCCACAGGCTATAGGAATTAGGAAATCACGTTATTTGACATCACAAGCCTTAGAGTTGGCTTTAGAGTTTTACATGAAAATAATTAGAGTCTCCACACCAAGCACACAAGGAAGGTGGATCGAAAACCCACCCTCCAGATGAATCATAGGAAAATGCAAAGAAAACAATTATATATTGCCAGAAAAGTAGACCAAGTATAAAAGGTAATATTCAGGTTTATATGGCTCATGAGATAAAATGGATCAATAATTAGCTTAAAGCCAACAATCCGACATTTGAGTTGATTCACTAAGACAATGTTGACGCTGTCTTGTTCTAAAAAGGAAGACATTTTGGTATCATGGAGTTTTCTATAATGCAGACTTCGTAAACTTGGCCCTGTTACAAGACTTTGAAGCACGAATGACAAGTCACTTTTCTACCAGATGGAAAATAGGTTCCCTCACTTTTCCTTCACCTTTGCCAATTGTTCAATTTTATGATAGAATCCTAAACTCTCGCCACCCGATTCCTTTTTAATAATACAACAGTTTCCGCCTTTCTGTTTGAAGGTAACAACAGCTTTTGTCCCTTTCTCCATCCAAATAAATTGTTGGCAGTATGCCTCATCTCCTCATAGGGTTATATTTCATCATCAGATTTTAGGCCCGATGTCTTAAAACTCTTTTCCCCCTGTGCACTAGTGATTAAAATTAGCTGATTGGAGGGACACTTGCACCCACGCAAAATTTTACCATGAGATCATTATTATGGCATAAAGGAGTTTTTTCGTTAAGTTGCATAGAGGGGTTGTGCAGCCTAATTTGGAAAAAGCATGTTTATGCAACTGAACCACATTATGTTAATTTATACAAAAGCTTCTACTTGTAAGAACATCTTACCAATTGCCAATATCTTCTTTCCTAGTCCAAAAAAACTTGTGGGAAATCCTGTTGTCAAGTTACACAGTCTAACTCTGTGAAAGCATATTCATACCATGCAACAAAGATAACCATGTCTCAAGTTCCTCTGCATAAATCTGGAGTTGATTCTCTATTCTTTGTTTACTATATCCCCTACCCTCAATGCTTGGCAAAAACAAATTTACAGCAATACAGCTGTAACTATTAGTTTCTGAAGCCAAGTTCCACTGGAAAATAACACCCCCTTCCCCTCTCAAAAAAAAGGGAACCAAAGAAGTAGCACTGTAGCAGATATCGAAACACAATTTGTTAAATGACACCAAGAACTGATTGGGCAAGTAAGTGTTCAGAATCATGAAACAAACCTCATATAAAAAACAAGATAAAATTATAGGAAGTTATACCACCATCAGAATCCAATGACCAGATATGTTTTGCTAGGGCTTTGTTCATTTGGAACATGTTTATGGAATCCACACTGAAGAGTTCACGTAACTTTTCATCACAAACTATATTCCTCCTATTGTTAGGGTCTTGCAAATCATTCTCTCGAATATAACTCCACAGTCGCTTGACAACCTAGGATGAAGATAACATAAAAATGAGTATCTGACCTGAAATTTTGTACTTCTGGCATGTTAACTAATGATGAAGAGCTGATAAAAAGTTCACTTATACTTTTGTATACCTCAGTCCTGGCTAATTCGGATTCCCCAGTGAATTTCTGAAGTTGTGGAGATAGACCACATAATTTGGTAAATCCACCCCCTCTTTTCTTGACCTTTTTATTTAGCTTTTTAGACCTGATTAAACAGAGAGTAGCAACATGTTTACCAATATTAGTAGGTGCTGCCTCTGGTCCAGATTTTATCAACTTTTTCGGGCAAGCAGGCATGCAAGATGAAACATCATGCTTCTAATAAACATCTCCTGTTATAACATAAAAGCTAAACAACAAGGGGCAAAAGATACAAAGAAAATGGATAGAAACATACCATCGAATACTAGGAATAAAATGGTACACAACATTACGTAAAAATATAACCTTTAGAGATTTTTCTTTCTTGATATTAAAAATATATAGAAATGCCCGATTGAAAGGTAGGATTGCAGAAATAGACACGAAGTTAACAAATTCGAAACAAGGTTTTATAACCAAAAGAAATTCAACATTTTCATATTGATTTCTGATTTGTTTGTACAAGGAAAATGTCCTAAAATAACATATTCCAATCACCTGGCCATTGGATGCGGCCCTAAAATGGGACAGTACCACATACCAATATAAAAGCAACTATAGTTATTTGCAACCGCTACTCGGCTCGTCATGCAATCCAAGAATGCATCTACTGCAAGCTAGAAAGTGTGAGCAAAAATCTGAAGCTACCAAATCCAGGTGTATCAGCCAGAGCAATCAGGCTGGCTCAGCCCACCAAGTGCCCAAGATGTAAGAGTCAGTGGTGGAAATAGCATGGCTTGAGATCGACGGATTGCAAGGCAAATGAAAAATTAAACTGGAGATCACTAACATGTATAAGATCCTTAACGATGCGAGACAAAGTAAACTCACCGTGTTATCAATAAGATAAGACAAAAGCAACTCATTCGTTGTTAGAGTGCATGCCCCCTTTAGATAGGTCACTTCACTCACTTAAGAGAGAGTTAACAAAGTAAGAGTAAAGGTATAAACAAGATAGATTGATTGGATCATTCGATCACTACCTCGAATGCTCTCTCTCCTATGCTTTTGGGAGCTATGGGGAGAGAGCTATGAGTAAGTTCCATCATTCCTACTAGACTAGACGAGTTAATCAATCGGGTTGATTTAACCTCCCCCAAAACAAATTTCAAATTTCAACAGGAAGGAGTAAAGTATAAATTATGATATGCAATCAATTTCTCCCCTCATTTTGGCATGGACAAGGAGGCCTAATTTCCAAGCCCTATTTCTTAAACACAAGTAAATTTTAAGCAAGCAATGTTAGAATTACAATGCGAGCTGTATGACAGAAAATAAAATTAAAATTTATAAAGACAGCAAACATTCAATCCAAATAACAAGATAAGGTTCATAAAAAATAAAAATCGAAAATAAAGAAGCTTGTATTCATCTGTGTGTAAGCGAGTGTATGGCACAGAACTAACCCTCTTTTGGTGGTTCTTTTTCCATGACTCGCTTCTTCCGATTCCTCTTCTACCTCATCCTCCTCTTCTTCTGATTCGTTTTCGCCACCGTCACTTTCTTCTGATTTTATCTTCGCAGACTCTCCATCATTTTCTTCGTTTGAATGTCCCTCATCGTCTTCGTCGGCATTTTCGAGGTGGCTTTGGAGGTAAAGATCGACCTGCTCTCTAATAAAAGGCTTCTTATCCGACAAATCGATTCCGAAATCTTGCTCTAACTTCCGGCGAACGATTGCCGTGGTCGTCGTGTTCAGGTCCGACGTGCTCAGGAACTCCCGTAGCCGACCGATAAGCTCCTCCTCCGATACCATTGCCTCCGGTTCATACGCACAGTTAGAAAGTTAGGTTTAAGAGTTCGGTGGGCTTAAAAACTGAAATGGCGATTTTGGGGCTGGGTGCGTCAGGTGACTCAAGGAGAAAGGAAATGGAGTTTTAAGGTGGCAGAGTGGGGATTTGAAAGATGGAGCCGAGGGCATTTATGGACATAAGTTAACAATCCGTTGGAGTGAAAGTGAGGCTTTGATTCTGAGGTTTGGTGTTGCTTGACAGATTTGCCCTCGGCTTTATCCAGAAACCAGTATTTCGTGTCGCACGTGAAAGCGTGTGACCCAATTTATCTCTTAGAAAGTAAAGTCACTCGCCAATTGAGATGACTTTGCTTTTTTAATTGAAAGTTCGGTGCTGTGTGCATCACGTGCGCTGAAAGCGACTTTGGACTTTGCTGTTTACCCAACGTCCCCATTCAAAAGAGCAACGGGTCGCATCTAATTAAAGCTGTGCCGGCTTTGTTAATTGGCTTTGTAAATCCGTAATACCAAATTTTAATAAAGAGCAATACTATGTATTTTATAATAAATTTATTCTAGAATTTTAAAAAAATTCATATAACTGTCATCATAATTTTTTTTTAAAATTATTCATATTATATCGTATTTTTAAGTACGAGATATCTCCAGTGTTTCCGATAAAATGAGATGAATTTGATATAAATTTATTAATTTAATATATTAAGTAATTTTTAGATAATTTATAATGCAATAAAAATTTAAAGTTATTACTAGGGTATGGTTAAAGTAAACTATTAATTTATGGGTGAGCAGTGTGTGTGGTGATCTAATTGAAAAAAAAGGGGACCCCAATATAAGAATTAGGGGTTTACAAGTTCGACATGTTAGTTTGAAGCCGAACTGAAAAATGAGACAACTTAAAATATGGTGTAAATTCAGGATGACACAATTTTATACGCAATATAACATAACTCAATTGTCACTTTTAATTTAGAGAAATATTATGTATTTTAAAATTGTAACTCAAATTTATATCCCAAATAAAAAAGTACCGTTGGATGAGTGGGTTCTATCAACTTTTTTAAATGGGATTAACTGATCCAATGATCCTCTTCATTTGGAATGTAAATTTGGGTTACAGATTTGAGTTAAAGAGCAATATGGATTAATTATTGAAACAAGAATATTATTCTACAACTTAGCCAAAATTAATTAGGTCTTAAAACTAGCTCGAAAATAAAGCAAAGTTGACTTCTTTTTTTTTTTTTTTTGACAAAAACAATAGAACGTATATTTATACTACTTTAAAAAATATGTAAAAAAATTATTTTCCTCCGTTACCCTCTAACATTTTTTAATTATGTAAATTACCATGAATAAATATATTATAAACTCAATAATATATACCTTTTATTTATTATATTAATATCATTTATGACATATTCCTCTTGTTTTACTTTCTCCACTAAAATATCAGTTTATACATCTCCTAAAAGATTGTCCCTCTTCCTCTATAAATAAAAAATAAAAAGTTGGACAGACTACCTTATCTTATCTTACTATTTTAAAGTATCAGCAAACCTTAAAAACCTTTTTTTTTCAATTAATTGCCCTAAATTCCTTATCTACTGCCATTAAAACAATTCTCTCTCTCTCTCTTTCTCTCCCTCCTATGCAATTAGCCGTCGGTTAAAAACAAACAGACAATCGCTCTCCTTTTACCTTCCCGCTATCCTTCTCCTTCTCTCTTTAAGCCAATAACTTCTCTGTAAATTTCTTTAATTACAAAATTGAACATGAACTATAAAGCTTCTTAGCAGGGCAGCAGAACCTGTTTGGACTACAAACATCATCTTTCTTTGTGGGGTTGTCTTACATTCTTCAAGTGTGTATAAGTTGTCAACAAGAGGCAGACACACATATAAGTGACTCATCAAGCTTTCATTATATTTTGGATGGCTACGGATCATGCAAACATTTATGATAACGAGACATATTGACAAATTTGGTCCCATCATCACCGGCATTGTAATTTTTTGTTTTTAATTTCATCCCCTTTCTCCACCTAATTTCATATGAGTGAGTGTGAAGTTGTTGTATTATATGTGCAAATCGTTATGCAACTCTTCAAATTGAGGCTATAATTTTTACAAGGATTTGGGTCAACCTACTACTATTACTTTGTACAAGAGAGTGATATTTCTTGTACAAAGAGTGAGCTCCGTGATTTATGTGACGCACATATTGCAAGAACTGTAAGAATAAAAATTAAGTTTTTAAAACTTTAATTGAATTTTCATTTTAATTATTTTAAATTGTATTTTTCAGTTACAAATTTTATGGTCCTATTTATTGTGAATATTCAATAATAATATTTACTACCATAAATTTATTGTAAATATTCAAGGATAGCATTAAGTACTTTAAAATTAGTTTTATGGCTATTCAAGACAAACATTAAAATATATATATACTAGAAATAACCCGTGCCTGAAGGCACGAAGCAATTAAAAAAAATTGAACATTGAATTTGAACGTGAAATTATCAAGCACCGAAGTTGGACACGTACTAAACTGAAAGCTTAAACTCACCCTATATCACGTATCTCAAGACATTGTATATATGTTCAACTTTTCCCCCTCTTTACGTGCACATGTTTCTCTAAAAACTTAAGTTATTATAACGGTGTAATTTAATAAATAGATAACTTGAAGAAAAACAATGGGAAAATAACCCAATTCCACCACTTGAACTATCCAATATGTCAAATAAACAACGACATGGGGCAAATAACCCAATTCATATCCACCAAAAGCATCATCAACAAATCCAATGAGCACCCAAATCAGATCTCAACAATACAGAGGAAAAATATATGTCAATATAGTCAAGTAAGCAACCATGTTGAGCAAATAACCCAATTCATATTCACCGAAAGTATCATCAACAAATCCAATGAACTCCCACATCATATCTCAACAATACAGAGAAAAAATATAATGTCAACATCAAAATTGAACAAAAAAAACACTAAACTCCATACCGTCCAATTATGGGTCTTCGCCAATCTCCTTGCCAGTGCATGTATGCAGTATGCTACATCGGCTCGAGGTCGAACCGCCGTTGTGGTAGCGAAAATTTCTGCGATAAAAAAAAAACATATAACAAAAAACCATTAAAAAATGAGATAACATTTGAGATGACCTATAATCAATACTAAAATACGTTGC
>CM042190.1:30736528-30746925 GCA_023539305.1 Ilex asprella
GTGTGTGTGTGTGTGTGTGTGTGTGTGTAAGCCAACGGTCAAAAAGAGGGCATTGAAAGACATTAAAAGTCTTAACACACAAAGGCTGTATAAATATGTAGCTTGGACTTGTTTTTTTGGCAATGAACGAAAACAACACCCAACAAGAGTCTTTCAGCTATTTTCATTTCATTTCTCTTTGTCTATACTTCTTTGCTACTCTAGAAGAACACCATATAGGTGTGGAACTCACATAAGAAACAATCTAAATTTCCATTTCACTGTTTTTGGGGCAACTCGATTCGAGTCAAATTCATCCCAACCTTTCAGTGGACGTGACCATTGAGGAGGTGCTGCTGCAAGCGTCTGGGTTGGATCTTGGAGTCGCTGGTGTCCGTCAGTACTCTCACGTGGGGAGGCTCAGCTGCTTTAGGACAGTGATCACACGCCTCTCGGACTCGCAGGCCAACTCATTCCAAATTAATTTATTTAGTTCATATAGATTGCATATTTATACATTTTCTGTATTTATTTAAATTGCATGTTATGTGATTTAACTATTATTTGCATGCTTCATTTAGATTACAATACTCATAGTTATTTCGTTCACATCATATTTTTAATATTTGTTAATTTGGCCAAAAGTTTAATAGCAATTTTCTTAATTCTAATTATAAATCTATACTTTAAATCTATAATTATTTTAACAAGAACATAGTTGTCACCATCTAAAAGGATAAGGGTTGTTTCGGTTCTCACATACTCTTTTCAAGATCAACTCTTCCCAAACACCCAAAGTGGTTTGAATGATAAAAAGTTAGTTTCTTAATTTGTTTGTCATTTTTTTTTATTTAGTTCATTGTTTTGCAGATTTTGCACTTTATGTTTGACTACTGTAAAAAAAAAAGAGAAGTAAAGGGTTTTGGGTCTTTATCTTGTGGTGGAAAGAGAGAAGCATTTTTTTAATGAGTTTAGGTCAATGTTTTGATTAATGCAGACAAAATTTGCAATGCGGAATTGCAATAATTTCTTTTTTTATTCTATTATACTATTATTAATTTTATTTTTTTGGGAATCTAGCAAAGGATTTGGGTTTTAAAGCTTTATAGTGAACACAGAAAAAGTAAAAAAGGCATTAGTTTATTTACATTTAAATTTTTTTACAAGTTTTCTTGCCAAACAAATGGAGGTTTAAACTTTTTTTTTTCAGTCTTTGATATTTAAAAGCACCATCTTATTGTGCTTAATTCAACTATTCCGCATGATGGATGTCAATTTTCTCATATAGGTGCTGAAAGAAATTCAAAACTTTTACTGTTTTTTGAATTCTTTTTGGTCCTACTGGTAAACAGGTGGAGTTTAATAATTGAGGTTGAGATTTCAAATTTTCTTTTGTGCTTTCCTCATGTTGCTCAAGCTAATTAGAACGTTAAGGAAAGTATTAAATAACATTAGCTAGATAATAAAGTCATTATCAATGTGGTTATCATTTGGGGCAATCAAGATTTGCGCCTCCTAATATTACTACAAAATTAGTTCTCTATTGGTGTACTAATGTTACACTTTGCATTCATTTATGATAACGTTTTGGGGTTTAGTTTGACATTTGACAGAAGTAGTTGTTAATTTTTATTATAATGAATTTATAGCGTTGACTGGACAAATAATTTGACATTTTTTTTTCATTGCAACATATATAATCTTTTTTTTTTGTCAGATCACCCGATATCCAAAAATCACTTTAGGTTCCGACTAATTCGAATTCGAACCCAGTAGGACCATAAGGGCGGCAAAACTCTTCCTACCAAACGCAGCTGCGTTCTCAAGACTCGAACTCGAGACCTTAGTTAAACTAGAACAATCTCTCACCAACTGATCTAACGCTCGGTGCAACATATATAATCAATGATTGCAAGTTGCTTCTTGTTCTTCTTCTAAGAGTGCTCTTGAACAAGTATACCTACAATTGAATAAGCGTATTTATTTTTTAATCTTAAAATAAATAGTATATTTTCTTTCCTGAGGACTGAATCAATCTAGATATTGGCATGTGTCTAATTGACTTTTTTCTCGGTGGTTGTATATGAGTAAGTGTGTCTTGGATTGGAATGTCAGTTCTTAGATTTTGTTGTGAAGTGTGTTGAAACTTGAAGATTGAGGTTTGTTTGTGTAGTTGAACATCTTCTTTGCTTCTTCTTGTTGGGTGGTATATATATATTCTAGATAATAAACTTTTTTTTGTCATTTAACAAGATAGTTTATGAACTATTATTTTCTCATGTTGAATTTGACATCTTGAAAGGGTCAATACCCTATTTATCAGGAGTAAAATCTCCTCCAACATATTCTTCCTTCAATTTCTTTTTTGGTAGATCGCCTACCTTGAATTCAAGTAGGATCTATTGTATAAAAATAGGTCACTTACTCATTAATGGTGAATCATCTACTAAAAATAGAATTTAAGAAATAATGTATCAAAGGCAATCTGGATCCTCTTTGTCATAGTAAAAAGGCTTAAAACCGGGGATGTTGTTCTATTTATATTCATGGTCTCTTTTTCGTCTCATTTGAAACCTAGGAAACATTTCTATGTTTGGTGAATAAGAAATGAAATATGAGTTTTTGTGACACAACATTTTCAATGAAACTTGAAACGTTTCTTTGTTTTCCTTCAAAATACTTGATACACAACTTATTTTCGTTAGTTTCACAAAAACTTTAAAAAAAAAAAGAATACAACTTTTCAAAAAAAAAAAAAGAAGAAAGAATACAAAACATAAATGTAGACCCAGCTCAAACTCCTTTATCCAATAGGACGAGTAAATATGGAATGCAATGGTGATATCATCTCACCATTGATGACATGGTATCACTAACCAATAATAAAACTACAAATGAAAAAGGTAAAACCTACTTGGGCTTACATGACAGGAGTGTGAAAAATTATTTACTTACATGGCAGGTTAGTTATTGATTTTTCTGGGATCCATATACTTATTTGTTTTAATATTTGGTGATATCATATCACTTTACCACATGGTATCACCGTTGTAATGAATATTTTCTCCAATAGGAGACACCCGTTGGGAATCTAAAGAGATTTATAGAAAATTCTTTTATTATATTAATCATTTTTTCAATTTTTTTTTTTACCAATCAAAACCTGTCTTTAAAAAGAAACTTTAAACCTTGTTTATATGTTATTGTAAATGAGATATTTTGTTCATTTATCTTCACTTAATCTTTAAAAATAATTGCTTTAAAAGGTGAGTTTTGAGATGTATTATCAAGAGGATGAAATGGAAACACTTGATTTTTGATTTAAAAAAAAATCCAAGGCTTTAATACAAAAATATTTCATACTTAACTTGGTTCACGTGTAACGTAGATGTGCGTCAACTAATTAAATATAAAAATTTAAAAAGAGGGAAGATACTAAAAAATCTAGTATCATCTCCTCCCATTCCCATACGTCCAAGTTTTCATATTAGAGCAAACATTTCAGTAAATAGTATTCAAACCCTAAGCTTTGGAATCTTTCGCAATTTGGGACCATTTAGTTTTTTTTTTTGGACAAAAGGGACCTTTTAGTTCACAGAACCACTTTTTAGCATGGGCAGTTTTTATATTTTCCTTTGGCAAAAAGACATGATGAAGAAGGCTCTGTATCTTATCTTGTTTGTCACATGCGATCCGTTGATTATGTATGTACTGGACTTCAATCCAACCGTAGCTTTGTCAGCGCTGGTCCTTACGCTAGGCAATCGAATTAACCTTCAATCGTGCAGAGGAATGATTACAGTGCTAACTACCAGGCCTCTCTAGCTACTTATTGTGGGTTAGTACAATGTTAGATATGCAATCCATGTTCCTTGTCCTTCCATATGCATTAGATAATACAAACAAACATGATATGCCATTGTATCTCTCTTCCTCCCCAGATACAGGTAATGATATTAGGGGTGTAAATTAGACGGTTAACTCGTTTTCAACTCGAGTTTAATCGAAAAAAATTAGGATTTCGATTAGAATTTTAAATATTTGGGTTGAGTTTGGATTAAAAAATTCAATCCAAATTCAATTTGGACAGGTCTCGGCTTGAGCCATTGGGTTCATGGATTGAATCCGAATATTAAAATCGGGCTCAACCCGATTTAATAATCGAGTTCAACTCGAATTAATACTATATAAATACAATTTTATCCTAAGGTTAATCTCAACTCAAGTCTGCGCCTCCCTTAGACTCTCACTCACTCTCAATCTCTCTCGATCTCTCACTCTCACTGTCAGACCAATCTATCACTCTCAGGTCCGAGGCTTCCAAATAACAGCTGCAATGATTATGCGAGCCGACAAGAATCAAGAAATTTGAGCTCTGAGATCACATCTGCGGGGACTCTTGATTACTGAAACAATTTAACCAGTTAAGCTACCTTTTTCTCTATTGTAAAAAAATGAAGTTGAAGTTGTTGTCATGAAGAAACAACCATAAAGCTAATGGGAATCATGTTTAGGATTTTCATTGCATTGTGTTTTGTGTTCATAAATAAAGATTCATTTCATACGTTGGTTACCATGTCATACCGTTGTTTATGTGCAACCATTGCTTAATTTCTGTTTGGTAGCGAAGTTGTCGATTTATGAGAAAGCCAATTCCTCTTGATTGAAGTAAATTGAAATTAGTCCGTAAAATAACTTGAAATCAATCCGAAATCATTAACCCAAATTCAACCCGAGGAAGTGTTAGCGTTGAAGATAATATACTTAGGGTTGCGCTAAGATTGACTGTCAACCCACCCAACCCGCGCCAAGTTACACCCCTAAATGATATATTTATCAATTTTTTTTTACAAAATTTTATTCCAAAATGATGTAATACATTATTTCACCATCATATGAGTGAACCCCATTAATGTTCAATATAAAAAATTATGCCGCATTATTTGGAATGGAAGATCGATAAGCATAACAATTTCTTTTAGATACATATTCCATATTTTATGTGCTTTAGTTTAACACTAAGGGGGGTCTAGTGGAAACGGAGAAGAATTATAAATTCGTATATCTTAAATTTAAAATTTGACAATTTTATGCAGCTAAATTACGAGGAATTTATTTCTCATGAATTTCATAATCCTGACACTGACTCAAATATCTCTGGTCGTAACCAAAAAAAATAAATTATGTTTTAATTTTAGGATAAAATATGTTTTTAGTTTACAAAGAATGTGTTTAATGTCTATTTGATCTCTAATCTTCTTGTTGTGTTTATTTGATCTCTAAGATTCATAATTTTGTATTTACGTGACCCAATTCTAAGCGTTAGGTAAAAAATCGTGACGATTTTAATCATACGCTAATCACATAATTTTTAATTTTGTATTTATTTGATATCAAGTGATTGGTGCGTTTTCAGAAGTGTTAAATATTTTTTTAATTATTTTTTTGAGATTTGATCACATAGATATAAAATTGAAACATTAAGAATCAAATAAACACAATTAAAAGATTGAAAACCACGTAAACAATACACATATGCTTTAAGGAATTAAAAAAAAAAAGAGTCTATTATTCTAACATCTTGTCTGACTAACCGCCCAATGGATCATGGCCGTCCGATCAGCATACCAATACGCACACAAGTATATTCTTCGAGTAATAATAATATATTACTATTTGTCACATCGTTTTTCTTGTTTTCTCCGGAGGGGCTTTGCTGGACTTTAACAACCATAATGAGATGGGCCAGATTTTATCCAAAACAGGGACATTTCTGTCATTTAACCACAAAAGCATAGTTCAATTAATTTAAGGGACAGAAGATAAAGGAAGGAAACACAATCACCTTTGACGACGTCGTTTTCACCGTCCATCTAACACAAACGACATCGTCTTGTCTTCTACACCACCTTTCGTGTTGTCTTCTCAAAATCAGCTTTCATTTTCTCTATCCCCTACCCACGGATTCAGACAGATAGATATTAATCCGTCGCCGACCAGGAAAATATACTTTTCTCTCTCTAGAAAAGCTTTATAGAGAGAGAAACTGGAAGTAGAAAAGCAACCGCTTTTTGAATGCTTCACTGTTTACTTACAACGAAAGCAACGGCGAGTCATCTGAGGTCAAAACCGACTTATTGCGAACCGATCTCTCCGATCGGATCATCGGAAACTTCACGGCCTCGGATGTTCCGGTTCAGTCACTATCATCGATAACACGTCGCCTTTTTTTCAGCCGTGTACTTTGATTCGGATCTTTTATAGGTCGAGTTCGGAGCATTGGAAAATGGAGCGGGCGACGATAACAGGGGGTCCGGGTTTGGACATGCCGATTACGCACGATAGTGACCGTTACGACTTCGTTCGAGATATCGGGTCGGGCAATTTCGGCCTTGCCAGGCTTCTGAGAGATAAGCATACCAAAGAGCTCGTTGCGGTAAAGTACATCGAGAGAGGCGAGAAGGTCGGTTATGGAATATCATTATTAATTTTTGCACTTGTTTTGGAAGTTTTACTTACAATACTCCTTTGCGGGTTTCGTAGTTGTTGGAATGTTTGGTCTGTTTTGGAAAACGAATTCGAGTATTCATGGCTTGTAGAAGTTTTGTTTTTAGGTACTATATCTGTTAGCTAGTTTAGAAACTGTTGGGTTGTTTGGTCTGTTTTGGAAATGAATTCGGGTATCCATGGCTTGTTGAAGTTTTGGAGGTAGTTGATAAGTGCGTGTGTCGGTTTTTTCCTAGTAGAGATGCGTTGCCGAATACGTAGATGTTTGGAGTCTTTCATTATTAATAGGATTAATTTTTTCCTTCAAATTGTGGAACTTACTGGAGAATTTGATTCATGAAGGAAATGCATGATTTTGAACTGAAAAATGTATTAGGACCTAATTTGGGACTGGATCTAATGAATTATGGTTGTTGGACTAAGAGTGGGCTCCATCAAATTTTAAAACTCATAATTAGATTAGATTGAATTAGGTCTCTGATTAGGTTCTGTAGTATTACTCTTTTTTTTTGGTGCTGTATAGTATTACTCTTTTGAAATTGGTTTTAATGCAGCAAACCAAAGAGTAAATGTGGGGCTACCCTTATGTCCTGCATGGTGGCAGCCAAACTAGTAGTAACAGAAGAGCTTGAAATATCAGCACCCTCCTCTCCTCTCTTCTTCATTTTATTTTGGTTTTGCCCCCCAACTCCAATGTGAAAATAGGATATTGGTGTACATTACTTGGGTCACCTAAGATGAGCACAAAACAACTAAAAGTGAATTATCTAGATTTGATCAGTTCGTCACCTTCTCTGTGAGTTTGCTTGATGATTATGTGTGCCATGGAAATTGAAGGACCGCATTGACATTCATGGTAACAATTTAGACTTGGAAGTTTAACATATTGAACAGAACCACCAGAGGAAATATGCTACATCGACTGGGGTATCTCTGTGTGCATGTATCTAAGCATGTAATTTATATAATTTCTAATTTCTTTTTTAATCTAAGCAAAGGTGGACTTGTCATCCAACTCATTAACAAACATGTATATAGTACATAGTGAAGACCAAAAACTTATGGCCAGTTTACATGCCACACAAAACTGGATAACTCGTGCAACAAGAAGTTGGTGTGTTGGTGTCAATTGGGCTAGTTTGTGAAGCTTGTTCCTAGGGTAGATGCTTTGTCTAATATGTTCCTTTTCATTAGGCTGTTCTACTCGGGTTATTTGGTAGTTTCATTTTTTCCTTTGCATATTTTTATTTTATTGTTAAATAGTGTTACATTGCGAAGAAATTGTTTCTTGCAATGAGTAATGAAATTTTAAAAATGTTTTAAAGCAGCAAACCAAAGAGTAAAAAAGTAACTGATGGAAATGGGGTAAACACTAGTTGTCCTGTTACTTGGGTCTCCTAGGCTGAGCTACCGAGCAGCAAAAATTGAATTATTTTGATTTTATTGTCCTTCACCTTCTCTGCTTGTTTGCTTGATGTTTGGGTGTTCCATGGGAATTGTATAACCCATGGACATGTCATATTGAACAGACCATTAGAGGAACTATGTTACATTGCTTTCGGTATATGTATATCCATGCCTATAAATGTTGAATTTCTATATGGCTACTTTCAAGGACAAAAGAATAGAGATAAATATTGGTTTATCTTTTCTTGAGTTATTTTTTATTTATGTATTAAAATTGTGTTTTTAAGTAGCATGGTGTTGATCAGTGGCACATACACACCATTTGAGGCAATCATGCAACAAGAGGAACACATTGATGTAATTTATATCCAATTGCATAGCAAACTGTAATTACTGGTGCCCTTACTGGGTTCATATGCAGTGGCCACTTGGACAAACCAAACTCATGAGCATACTCGTTACTCGTACCCTGGTGTTGTTCATGTCCCATGGTTACTTGTTGCAGTTGGATGAATCCAATTAACATAGCAATGCGATTCATGATATCATTATAAATTTTGATTAATGTCACTTTTATTTTCTTTTTGGTTGCAGATAGATGAAAATGTTCGAAGGGAAATTATTAATCACAGGTCTCTAAGACACCCGAACATAGTTAGGTTCAAAGAGGTTTGCTGTTGATATGCCTTGCTATTGATATCGTTCCTATTTTTATTTTCATTAATGAAGATGAGGATTTCAAGTTGTTATTCGGATGGAAATTTTTCTGTAGGTCATTCTGACACCCACTCATCTGGCTATTGTGATGGAATATGCATCTGGAGGAGAGCTTTTTGACCGAATCTGCAATGCAGGGCGATTCAAAGAGGACGAGGTGCTTAGCTTGCTTATTATTAGTGTCTTCGCACCTCCAGTAGATTTGCTTCTCAAGTGATTTCCTTGCTGTGTTTTTTGTTGCAGGCTCGCTTCTTTTTTCAGCAACTTATATCTGGAGTCAGCTATTGTCATGCAATGGTATTTAGATCTCTTACATATTTTGAAATTTTATTTCTTTATGGGTACATATTGATCCTCCCCCTCCCTGCGCTTTGGCAAAGTAATGTGGAGACTCCCAGACATTTGAGAAATGACAGGGGTACCCCTGTATTGTGTGTGCTCTAAAAAGAGACCCTCACATACCCCACCTTGTTGATACCAGAAAAATTTAAGTTTTTATCTATCCTACAATTTCTCTAATTTTGTTGTTTTTCTATTTTTTAGCTCATTCAATTAAAGGACAAATGGTCAAATCCTGAACAGCTTGCACTTTAAAATTCTGATAAAGGGTCTCCAATTCATTTCTCAAATGGCAAGGGTTTCTGTGTTCTGGAAATGCTAATTGGGTTGCTTATTTGACTTTATGATACTGTGTTTCTTCTTGAAGCAAGTGTGTCATCGGGACTTGAAACTTGAGAATACATTGTTAGATGGAAGTCCTGCTCCTCGTTTGAAGATATGTGATTTTGGGTACTCCAAGGTGCTACTTGTCTCAATTGATTGGCTGTCTTATCATTGTTTTCTTGTGGTTTTAAATTTTTTCTGAGATCTAAACTAGGATCTGAGTTGAGATTAAGAAGTTTTGAATGATGCAGTCTGAGCATTTTTCCCACTTAAATTGTAGTGCAACGCTCTCTATCTGTCTCTTTCTCTTCCTCCTCCTCCTCCTTTCTGCTGTTAATTTTACTTCTGAATTTACTGTCTGTGGAAGATTGTGAGCTTTGGGAGAGTGCAGTATCAAATCATCTGTGTCATATACGACCTTTGCAGTTAGTTGTTCTATATACTTTTCTAACTATGCCTTTTCTTTTCTTTCCAAAAGTCTTCTGTGCTGCATTCACAACCAAAATCAACTGTGGGAACCCCAGCATACATTGCTCCAGAAGTGTTACTTAGGCAAGAATATGATGGCAAGGTAAGAGCATTAGAGTGTTTGTCACATAATTCCAGCTAATTTGTGAATTGGTCCACTGAATTCTTAGCCTTATAATACAACTTTGGCTTCACCAAGGAAAGTGAAATAATGGTTTTAGTACAAATGCTGTATTTTGTATGCATCTGTGAAAAATATACTTAGGGTGCGTTTGGTAACGTTTTTGTTTTTACTTTTTTTTTATTAAAAAAAACAAAAATATTTTTTTTTGTGATAAAAATTAAAAATATAAAACATGTTTGATAGTCATTTATATTTAAAAAATTATAAAAACAAAAATAAAAAACATGTTTGGTATTATACCAAAAATTCACCACCCAATACCACCAAACACCCAATCACCTACCACCACTAAAGACCCACCACCACCATCGAAATCCACCCCTAAAACCCTTTTACAAAACCAAACAACTCTCCGAAATTCAACACTCCCATCCCCGAAGCCCACCACCACCCTCATCCCCAAAACCCAGCCCCATCGCCGAAATCCACCATCACCAAAATCCAGCCCCATCCCTTGAAACCCAACACCACC
>CM042190.1:30747325-30768753 GCA_023539305.1 Ilex asprella
ACCCCCATCCCTGAAAACCCACCATCACTCAAGACCCATCACCACCACCAAAATAGAGATCTTCGTCAGAGATGGATATGGAGATGAAGATGTCGTTGGAGTTGGAAAAGCCTGTTCCTTGGAGTTGGAGACGTTTGTGGAGTAGGAGAGGCTTGGAGGAGCTTATTTGAAGAAGGATATTTTGTAGTGGAGTTTGAGAGGGTTGACATTTATATGGTAAGGAAAAAAAAAAATATTTTGCTGCGGAGAAGATTCGAAGTCCAGACCTCATTAAATGGGGAATGGGAGGTGCCGCTTGTTTGTGTAAATTGATGTTTTCAAAAACATCATTTTAAATGTTTCTATATTTTGGCATTGTTTTTAAAACAGAGTAATAAAAATAAAAAACGTGCGTATTACTCAAGAGTTACAGACTTACAATAGAAGTTCTTAGCAATTCTCATCTAGAATTAGGAAGTGTTTTCTGTCATTTGGGTGGGGCCTATTAGAGAAGGTATTTGTAGTGGGTCCTAATTGTCAGAGGTCTATCAAAATATTTTTTGATTTCACCTTTTTGCCTATCTCATATATGTGTGCAGGAATCACCGACCTGCCTAACTCCGGCCTTTTTTCTTTCTGGGAATTAAACTTGGCTGGGTCCTGGAGATGATTTGGTAGTAAAATAGCAATAATTCCTTTTTTGATGGCATGAGCCAATGAAATAGTCTCTTCCTTGAAATAGGGATAGCCATTAAGATCTTCACTGCTATATGTGGCTTTGATGCCTTCTTATCTTTGTCAGTTAATAAATAGATGGCCCATTCTGATTGGTGTTATACATGTTTGCATTTGACATGCTTTTAATATTTCCCAAGTTTTTGCATGTCTTGGGGCATCTTTTTTTTGCATGGTTCGTTCAATTTGAAGTTAGATCAAACAAATTATTTAATAAATATATATATGTTTTCCTGAATTAATGAGTAGTGCATCTTACATACTTTTGCTGTTTCAGATTGCAGATGTGTGGTCATGTGGAGTGACATTATATGTCATGCTGGTCGGTGCCTATCCTTTTGAGGACCCTGATGAACCAAAGGACTTCCGGAAGACAATACATGTAGTTTTTTGACTCGTTATGACATCACTGTGAATGTCTACGATTTATTCTTACCGGTTGACTTTTCCTGTTTGACAGAGAATTCTGAATGTTCAATATGCCATTCCAGAGCAGATTCAAATATCTCAGGAATGTCGCCACCTGATCTCGAGAATCTTTGTTCAAGACCCTGCAATGGTGAGTGACTTTAGTTTTAAATTTGAAAAATAAAACCCTCAAGTGTTGATGTTAAATAGATGTGCTTTATTTTGTTGGGTAGAAGAAGTATGTTATAGAGTAAGGATCTGTCCAGGTTTGAATATCTGGCTAAAAGAGGAAGTTTTTTGGTGAAAGAGCATTGCCTCTGTGTAAGTCATGCATCCTTCCAGTTTCGGCAAGGGTGAACCGTGCAGGGGTTGCCTGTGGTTTTGGATTGTTAATTGTGGGTGCCAACTGCAGTAGATAAATTAAAACTGGAGGATGATATAGGAAGTAGGAACTTGGAATCTAGCCTAAAAAAAAAAAACTTAACCTAATTGGAGTTATTTCGTAAGCTCACCCTAAAGATTATGTATTCAAACTGTGTTGCTTTATGTGATTCTGCTACATCATTGATTGATACCAAGTAGGATTGGAGCTTGTACTTATTTTACTAGTTTGGTAATTATCTAAGCCTAATACCTGTTGATATATGCATGCAACAGAGGATTACAATTCCTGAGATCAGGAACCACCAGTGGTTTTTAAAGAATCTTCCTGCTGATCTCATGGATGGGGAGTCTATTAGCAGACAGTTTGAAGAGCCCGATCAGCCCATGCAGAGTGATAATACGATAATGCAGATAATGTCCGAGGCTACGATACCACCAGTTGGCCTGTATAACCTGGAAATGGATGATGACATGGAAGACTTTGACTCTGATCCTGACCTTGATATCGACAGTAGCGGAGAAGTCATATATGCGATCTGATTGCAGTTTGTGTCTGGGGTTAAAAACATCCATTCTTGCAGCAAGTTGAGAATTCTGGGCTTTTGGCTACTTCAGGATATAGAGAAGGATGCTACCAAGGATTTGGGCCATGAGTAATATCAATCATTTGTTGGTTATATGTCCCACATAGTATGCATCTTTCGATGGCTTCTGTAGGGAAGAGGTTTGAGTTTAGTGCATTGTCGGAGGAGGTTAAGCTGAGGGGGTGGATGGTATTTACTGTTTGTTGAAATTTTGATAGGTCAGACGATGATATATTGTATGGATCATGTGTTTTTGTTGTTTGTATATCGTCCCCAAATACTAGTCTTGAATATGAAACTTGACTCTCTATTGACAGTTGTGTCACATCCTCATACAAGCTTCTGCTGCTTCTTTTTTTTTTTCCAAACCTGAAGAAGATGACAAATACTAATAATAAAATTCCACATAAAAAACATATAATCTATAATATAAAATAGGGGAGATTTTAATGAGTCTATCTGACGGTCTCAAATAGACTCATTAAACGATCATCAACATTCTTCTTAAAATTATTCACATTATACCCTGCTTTTAGGCACGGGTGACATCTAGTATATTTACAATCTGACATCTGTTCTAAAATATACAATCTAATTCCCGGATAAAATAGAATAATATCCTTAAAAAAGAAAAAAAAAGATAATTTAAAACCATCCAAACGAAAAAGTGGCAGAGCTATAGAAGTATCTTATTATTATAGATATGGAGCACCAAACCAAGTATTTTTTTATCTTTGGATAATACAATACAAGACATTTAGCTGATCAGTCCTACTCAAATGGTGACACTGTTTACGATAGATTACTCTGAGGAGAAAAAATTCACAAGAACGCATAAGCAAGCCTTTGCCAAAATCTATGTTCCAACATTCTCTCACAATCACTGAACATATTCTATGGAGCTTCGCATGTAATTCCACTCGATCATTGCGGTGGTGAAATTTGATTCTAATTGCAAAGAAACAGATTTGCTACGATCGAGAAAATGGATAGAATTGAAGAGTTTGCACTTCTGTGTTCACCAAAATGTGGTACCTTCTTCACTCTATCATGTTTTGCTCTGTTGTATATTCTTCCCATACTACGCAAGTAGCTCCTTTACTAATGTAGCCTTTGTATTGGGATCCCTTCACCTGCAGTTTCATAAAAACAACTTTGACAGTAAAAGAACCTCGTAAGAAATAAATCCTTGACAATCAAGTACAATTATAAATGGAGTTTTAAAATGAATGGTGGAACAAACAAACCAAGCTTTTTATACATGACAATCCATATACCCTCCTCGCCTTTGAATCTGCTGGATGATCCTATTGCCAAGCATTACGAGATCTCTTTGACACCAAGAGGGCTGAAAAAGAAGGGTGGCTGCTGTCGGGCTCTCCAGATTATGAGCACGTCAATCCCTCAGATTATTTTCCTCAGTAGCCCAATATCATGCATGATGAAGAGCTTATTGAGGCAGTCATGCACACCAGTTGGCACTTGCATCTTTCCCGTTTATCAACATCTTTAATTATGAAAAGTTGAAATACAAATATAAAAATAATACTTACATGTGTATCATGTCTGTTGAAGAATGTCAAGTGAGTATATATCGTCACATTACTCGATAGCAGATGTACTTACGCTCTAACTGAATTAAAAAATAAGGGTTAAAATATAGAGAATTAATTGAAGTACCTGTGCCCCCAACAAGTTTCTCAAGGACGGAAACTGTGAAGCCAATTGAGGTTGATATCTTCTTTTAGAACATTTATCTTCAGATTGACGAGGTAACTTTCATAAGGTTCCCATAGGCAGGCAGTTTCTTCATCGCATATCACATCTTTTAACTGCTTCAGATCCATTACTGATGTTGGCAACTCTTCTAATCCCCGACAACCTCTCATGTGCAGAGTTCTTAGACCACACAACTTGTCCATACGGGTTGGCAATTTCCCCAATCTCAAGCAATCCGACATATCAAGAAACCTTAGTTCTTGGAGGCTTCCAATTGACTCTGGTAAAGCGGACAGTTTGGTACAAGAATGAAGCCTCAATACTTCCAAATTTGTCAGATTTCCAAATCCTTCAGGAAGTGCACGCAACTCATGACAGTAAGTGATGTTGAGCTTCCTAAGGTGGATAAGGTTGCATAGCCCAGCAGGCAATTCAAATAAATCATAACAACAATCAATATCCATGTGCTCTAGGTTGGGCCACAAATGGGGAAGCTCCATGGTGCAATTCTCAAAAGCTTTTGCAATCTCACACATAATCAAGGATATTTTTCTCAAATTCCTCAGCTCTAAAACAGATGTACTAAGGGAAGGTATCGAAACATGTTCTAACCGGATTCTCTTTAGATTGGACAAATAACCCAGTAACAAAAAGTCATTTAGTTCAGCTGGGCTGAACCCATAATTTGTAATGATCAGCACCTTCAGTCTGTCCATTCTCTCCAGAAACTGGGGTAAAGTGAAGTTGCCTGTCCGGAAATTTAAGATTAGTATTTTAACTTCAGGAACTTGCAGGTCATACCAGCTTGAAGAGAATGTTTCATCTGCAATGGACATTTGGAACATCGTGAAGAAAAAGTAAACCGACATACATTGCACAGAAGGTTTCATGTGCTTTCTAAGTGAAAATGACATTAAGCAAACCTGTAGAAATAGACAAGAGATGGGCATGGATGGGCTGCGAAATTTGTTCAATCCACCTGGGATGGTTGTTCCCACTTATGTCCATTATTAATCTTGTTCTCTTTTCAATGGGCTCTCGACTACTCTGGAAAATAGCCAGTTCTCTCAGTAGATCATGCTGCGTGACAAATTGCTCATTACAGTAGTCATCAACCTCACTTGAATCTTTTCTGCGAATGAGTGCAATTGGTTGGTCAAGGGCGGGACAAAGTCCATATGTATATGACCGACATTTTATGATTACTCCATTCATTACAAAGTCAGTCATTTGTGAAACAAATGGCACCAAGATAAGGATAAGCAGTTGTTGAGATATTTGAACATTTTCAAGCATCCTTTACCTTTCTTCCTCTGGTCTTTTTGCTATTAAATTTAAACTTCATTTAATACACTTGTCAAAAACTACAAAGGAGTGCAACCTCTCGGTTGTGAGCTTGTCTACTAGGCTACATAACATTGGCCTTGAAAATAACTATAAATTGAGGGCAAGACAAAATAAAAGAGAGCAACAACAGAACACTCAAATCTTGTCTTTCCAGCTGATTACTAATTAACAGGGATGCAATCATGCAAACTTACCACCATAAACAATTTTCTCCCTATCTCGGGCTTAACTTTCCTACCTTGTCTTTCTCAGTCATACAATCACATCTTACTTAGCAGAAATCACGTGCATGAATTAGTGTGCAAGAACATCAAACTAAGAAACAATTGGTGTCTCAGAGATGAATAGGAAGCTCAAATACCTTGTCAGTACAAGATTAGCCAAATTTCTATTGGAGAGCTCAATGAGGTTGACGAGGGTATCCATACCGTCTTCATCGAGGTTGTACATTTCCACCCACATATCCTTGAGAGCAGAGGCAGGGATCCTTTGGTCTTCAGGAAATGAACCCAGGTCCACGTAACACTCTTTGACTATAGGCATTTCTTCCAAAGCGTCCAAGCTGGTTTGGAGACGTTTAAGAAGCTCTGCGTTTAAATCAAAAATAGATTGACCTTCAGACCATTTCTTCGCTGTACTTCTCCAGATCACTTCATGCTTCTTATAGAGTGATCTGGCAACCACTGTAAGGGCCAGTGGGAATCCCCCACAGCCTTTCACTACCTGCAATTAAAAGTGATCAAACAAAATCATTTATGGTTTACCAAAAAGAACACAAACAAAAAAAATCAATGCCGGATCACATACAATAAGGAGACCACTTCAAACCCATAAATGGAAAAATTGTTCTGGATCTCAGCCACCTCATATTTTAACATATAGATGAATGTAAGATGAATACGTTCAATATAATACATATGAGTTTGTATTCTACCTCGTTCACCAGATCATCCGGCACATTGGAGTTCCCATCTTGGGGAAATGCTAAATGGCGAAAAAGAGTAATTGCATCATGATCATTCAACAATTTCAACCTATACGTAGAATCAAAACCTGTTAACTCAGATCTTGATGTAACCAAAATTTTGTATCCTGGTATTTGGAACTTGAAATCCTGAATAAGGGATTCCGATCCAGACCATACATCATCCAAAACCAGCAATATCCGATCATGTCCTATTTGTTCCAGGAAGTTCTCGAGTTGGTTGATTGCATCATCATCACTTTGGAACTCAGGCAACTGAAGACAACCCTGATGTTGAAATAGTTTCTGAACCATGACCTTGATATTGGGCGTTTTTGAGACATTGACAAAGAATATATTGGCCCCATATATGGCTGCCCAGCACGACAACAAACTAAAAGGTAAGAAACTTTTAGTATGGAAACATTCATTCAAAATTTGCAAGAACTTCACCAAGCACATGGTACAAGAAAGGTAAACGATGACGCAAAACACAATTCTAACTTCGATGACTCAAAACATCAAATAGTTTTTAAGTATGAAGTGTCAGAGATAAATTTAGCTGGCATGGCTAAATTTGGATCAACTTACTCAATGAAAATGAAAAATGTTATGAGCGCTACCTTTAATTTCATCATCGCGACCGAGCATTTTGGCCAATGTAGTCTTCCCACACCCTCCAGGAGCCGAAAGCACCACCACTGACACTTCATCCTTAAGCAGCATCACCTTCAATTCTTGAAGAGGCACATCCAATCCAACGATGAAATCCGGAACACCTGGAACCGCACAAGAACCTGAAACCCCACTTGAATAACGACTCCCACCACCGCCGTTTTTCAAAAATGATAGTATCCTATCTAATTTCTGGTCATTATCGTTGACACCCACCAAAATCTTCCTACTATCCCTGGCCATTAGTGCTTGCACATCAATCTGAAAGAACCTCAACAACGAGCTATCCAAATCGGTCAGCTTCTTATTGTACCTAATCTTTTTGAGCACATTCCAGCTTTTGATTGTGGAACACTTCAGAACTAGATTTTTACCCTCTTTCAGACGATTGATAAACATGCTTGTTTCTTCTCCCCGAGCGTCCAACAATTTGTTTAGCTTCTCTATTTCGTCAAAAAATGGCTGTATTGCAGTCAAAGTTGTTTCGAGGTTATCGAGAGAGGATTTGAAAATGATGGCTTGCTTGGTCGCCTCTATAACAGCTGCCAGTAATTCACCAACTACAGCTCCCAAAATCAGATCAGCCATCTCAATAACAAACAAGCTCTAAAAAAGCAAAATCACGATTGAAATTGCCAAATTGGTGTTGAGATCTTCAGTTGGGGGAAGTTCGAGGAGTGTTGGATGTGAAGATTGTGAAACAGTGACAGTAAAAATGGTGGCTTTTGGGGGTTGAAGATGTTTAGATGAAGATTTCAACATCATCAAAGGCATTGAATTCCAAACTCTTTACTTAAAAAATAGTTTCTGCTTTGATCATGTTTGTGGGTGAGCTTGGAAATTAAGCGTTCACGATCTTTGACTTGAGAGGTTTTGTCTTTCATTGGTTAGAGGTTTTATTCATTATTAATGGCGTCATGCTCACAATCAATTGTTCTTTTGGAGAGGGATGAGGTTTCAATCCTCAAACGGGTGGAGTTCCTCTGCAGTTGAAGGCAACGGCGCCGTTTTAGCCAAGATTCCAGCAGCCAGCAAAGAGACAAAGACACAAAACAATGTCGTCCAATTTGTGAACCCATTTCAACCCGGTACGATGTCGTCTTCCACTTGTCCGTTGTCTGATTTTTTCTTTCAATGCAAGTTGATAAATCTAAAATTGAGATTCATATATATAGAATTGTTCGGTGATTACAACCAGTTCATAGGGGAAGAAAATTCGTAAACATTAAATCAATCTGATTATAACATGTATGTAAGGGATATTATCCGCACGGGATCTCACCCTCCACAAAAGATTTCGTTTAACTTACGCGCATTCGGCAGTAACTTTTATCCCTCAGCCACATGTAGACTTTGTCCCATATTGACTGAGAGTCGACTCCCCCACTAGCATATAAGCGAACACTTCATATGAGTGGGTACCCATCTCCCTGAGCGGGTAATATCATGAACAAGGGGGACAATCACCAATAAAGAACCTAATATTCTACACTGGAAAAGAAAGGAAAACATGAAAAGAAAAAAAAAATACTACTCAATTTTCTTCTTTTTCTTCTCTCCTGCAATCTTGTTCTTCATTTTGCTTGATGCTTTCTCGTCAATTAATCCATAAAACCTTGTGCACTGATCCATCAAAAGACACGCATACTCCCATATATAGTCATACCTCACATAAATCAGAGGTACAGTCATACTAACCATAATCCCTGCAACACCCACCACAAAAATTAGGAAAAAAGTTAAAAGAGTGGATTTAACATACTAAGTACATCTTCTCATTAGCTATGTAGACCGCTGTGTTAAATCCACGCAAAAATTTCTCCAAAAATAGGATAAAATAATACTCCTTAGGATGTGTGTGCGGGAGAGATAGATGGTTGTCTAACTAACCTCCGAGGAATAATTTAGAGTCCATGTCAATTTAAAAGGACGAGTCAGTCGAATCCTATGAAACTAGGTGAGACTTCGCTACTTATATGGGTGTCGGCTGATCTATGAACCATTCTTAACCTTAACCGGCAGACATACATTCTGATGGACCATATTTTGCATCAATGGAGAGGACCTCACATCACATAAGTGTATCATAATAAGATCCATAATTTATCTTCTCAAGATAACACAAACTATCAGCCTTATTGATTGATTGATCAATTAGAGTCGGACACAGTTTTTAATACCTACAAAAACATATATCTCAACCATGTATCAACCCAAAGATAATGACCTCTCAAGGGTGAGTAACTCTCCACTTTCTCATGGATGAAGATCTAAAGGTAGAGAGGCCTCAAGTAGGAGCCCCTCAATTCCATACTCCACACACTCCTATATTATTTTCCTAATTTTATAGGCTAGTATTGATCACAATACTAACTCAGACATCGGAAGGACTTCCCCTGACTCAATGCCGAGATCCCTCTAACCTCTTCGATTTTGTAGTTCGTGGACCAGATGATATTCAAAAAACAAAGGCACACCTTCACTATTTTAGTGATTGAACGAATTTTTGCCCGCACACATTCCTTAGAGCCTACTCACTCTCTCTCTCTCACACACACACACACGTTCTTAGAGCTCACTCATGCAGGGAGTGAAACACAAACATGTTCAAGCACACTTACCCCCGTACAAAATTGTAAGTAGGTGAGAGAAGCTTCCGACATGGGAAAGTAGCCACAAACCAGTGGCAGCAGCGGCAGCGGCAGCTGCAGCTCCAACAAAGACATAACAGTACCATGATCTCTCACCACCCGCCGGAAACATCCATTGAAATGCCTCTTCAACCCATTCTCTGATTGAATTCGCACCCGCCGGAAACATCCATTGCTGCTCTTTGATTTCCAGTCCAGAAATGTTTGGTGGTGCCTCTCTGAAACCAATGGCATCCATTACAAAGCCTCCCATTTTCTCCCAAATTTTATAATTCACCAAGTTGTGGAAAATCTAAGTTCCGAGAACCGAAGAAGGGAAGAAATAGAAAGAGAGTTTTATGTAGACTTGTCGGTAAACGTTGGAACATTACGTCCTACAAACATCGAGGCAATTGTCGGTCTAAGACAGCAAAGACGAAACGTGGAAGCCATGCAGGCCTCCTACAGAGGAAAAAACACTAATACGTGTCACAGTGTTATTTGGTGCTTATACACACAACCTTAATATATATATATATATAATTTAAATATTAATTAATTAATTAATTAAGACCCACTAAGGTTGCCAAATTCATTGACCCGATTAACTTAACTATAAAACATCGTTCAAGTTTAAAAAAACTAAACAAATCCACTTAGGACCATTAGAGTTAGCCAATGAATGGTTCGCTAAAGGTTAATTAAGAGTAAAATATTATCCGTACTTAATTTAAAATTTTAATTTAGGACTTAATTAATTAAAATTATTGATTTAAAAATAAATTTCATCCAACATTATAACTTATAATAAATTTGTTAACTACAATGAACTAGGTTCTTAGATTATGTCTTTAAATTAGATTCACATAAGATTTTTTTAAGAGAAAATTGAGTGTGAGTACACTTTTTAAGTTTTATTTAAATATAAGTTCCAAGTTTTAACATGTAAGTATTTAAGTCTAAAATAAGTATAAATAAGGACACTTTTTTAGTTTTTTTTTGTTAATATTACTTAATTACTTTTGCCTTGATTCCTGCATAACTGATATGAAAATATTCTTTACAGTGTTATTGTGACATATACAACCATTTGAATTTTAGAAAACTGTTATCAATTCATTTGGCATTATCCTTTTGAATCAAAAAATTTTCTTCTTTAACATTTTCAAATTCTTCGAAAAAGTTTTTCATTTTGCATAACATGTAGTAATTTTTTTTTAGTGAGATTTTGGCTTCTTCTTGTTCAATTGAACGCATTAGTTTCCTCTTCTCTCTCTCTGTGTTTTTTTCCTTTTGTTAAGAATCGAATTCTTTTTTAAAACAATGTAACAATATAAAAATCAATGTGACAAGTTATTCAAAAACAATGTAACAACATATTAAACAATGTGACAAGTTACTCAAAAATAATGTGACAATATATTAAAAAAATGTGAATAATGTAATAACATATTAAACAATGTGACAAGTTACTCAAAAATAATGTAAAAACATAAAAAATAACGTGACAAGTTACTCAAAATGATGTGACAACATATTAAAAAAATATGACAAGTTACTCAAGTTTGTTACTTGAAGATCAAAAAAGTTAATGACATCAAATCTTGAAAATCATAATTTCAAAAATCATGATTCTGAAAATAATGGAATTGAAAATCTTGTTTTGATTCAGAAATTCAAAGTGGGAGAAATCAATGATTTTTTATTTGAAGATCGAAGCAGATTCCATGTTTAAGAGGAATGGAGGACGGATGCCATAATTCAAGAAAACGTCTTTTGGGTTTTCATGACCGATTTTTGAAGCTTCAGTAAGTGGACATGATTATAACCATTTTCATTCAAAGTAGACTTTTATCTAAAATCTTTTTTTAAATACACTTTTATTTTAATAAGTCGTGTAAATTGTATCGACTTCCGAAGTAACCTTGTTTTAATTACTAATAAGTGGTGTGTTGTATTTTTTGACCATGATAGCCTAATATGTCGATAAGCCTACTATCTATCAGACGGAGAATGCTACAGTACCCAACAAAAATAGGCACCTAGCTCCAATTTTTATAATTTTTGTGGTCATTTTAAAGCAACAAAAAATGATAATTTTTATACATCATTTACAATTTTGTGGTTTCAATCACACTGCTGGTGGAAGCCCACCATCAAACAAGCATTAGAATTTAAAACATCTCGGAAAAAACCTAACTTACCAAAATTCTGAACTAACTACTTTCAATCGACTACAAAAATAGAGATCTTACATTCATCTTGGTTGTCTACTTTCAATAAGATCGAACCGGATGCAGTTTTTTATTACAAATTTCTTTTATTTTGTAGTTGTCTTTTTTGTGATTAATGCTGAATTATGTCTGACCCTCTAGGATTTATTCCGATGCCCCTAAACTTAAAAATTTGTGTTTGTTGTTCTTTTTATATATTTATCACCTTTTTTTTTTTGCTACAAGAATTAGGGTCTATTGAGAAGTTTTTTTTTTTTTTTTTCGACGGCATTATTTACCATCACAAAAAGAGTGTTTCGAATTTTTTTTTTGTGCTCGGTAATAGTGTCATAAAAAGTTTATTTGTTGTTGTAAATATTATTTGAGACGGTCATTGCTGCCTCTAAAGATTTTTTGAGACATCACTTATTATAGTCACTAAAAACTTGTTTCAAAAGTCCCTAATTTGGTGGATTACTTTGGAGTAAATCCAACAAATACAGAAAACTATTTTAATTATTTTCTACCTATGATACAAAACATGACAGACTTCAATAAGTTTATCTAACGGTCTCAAATTGACTCATCTAATGACCACCAATATTCTCCTCAAAACTATTCAAATTATACCGTACCTTATTACTAATAAACAAACTTTTGTAACATCATTGTTATAAATTGGGATTTCTAATTTATTTCTCAACTTAGGATGATTGACTGCATTAAAACTTGGTTTGAACTCCCCCATGGTTTTATGTACACATAAAGAATACAGTAAGAAAAGTACTGTAATTTGATAATTCATTGTTTCAAACACATAGCATGCTAGAGACTTGCTAACCGTCAGACTGAAAATGGGAACTGAGGACAATTTGTTACTTTCAGATGTCTTTTGTTTCTGTAAAAAAGAAAAATAACACACTATTAATTAGCCTCTAATTCAAAAGGAGAGATGAGGGTATTTTCCTACACAACACAATTTCCACTTGGGGCTCTGGGCTTATTAATGTGCAAAATATATCAACTAGGATGAGAAAAGTTTCAAAAGACCATCATGCGAGGATAAACATCAAATACTTGCAATCACTTATGCATTATAGATATAAAAATACATAAGTCCTCGAGATACAACAAGAGTTGTACCCAAACATCCGAGTATATGGTTCGTCCTAGAGTTAACTCCACACAATATTTACACAATATTACTTGCAACTTCAAGCATGGATTGGCATTGGGACAGCCCGAAGAGGAAGAGCCTTCTGTATGCTGATGCCATACTTCTCCTTCATGTCCAAGTCCTTTGGTGCAACATCACCTTCAAGCTTCCAATCAAAGGAGTTTATAAGCGAACCCAACATCACCGGAATCATCCTTATTGCCAACGGCATTCCGGGACATATTCTCCGTCCAGCACCGAACGGAATGAGCTCAAAATCTTGGCCTCTGACATCAATTTCCGAGGCCAAGAACCTCTCAGGCATAAATGCCAAGGGGTTCTCCCATGCAGATGAATCGCGACCAATGGCCCATGCATTCACCAGCACTTGTGACCCCTTGGGGACTGTATAGCCACAGACTTCAACATCAGTTTCGGGTTTTCGAGGAACTAAGAATGGAGCTGCTGGGTGTAGCCTTAGGATTTCTTTCATGATGCATCTCAAGTAAGGTAGGCGAGATACATCTGCTTCTTCTATGGGCTTGCCTTTGCCGATGATTTGTTGAAGCTCAGCCTTGGCTTTCTTCATGGTCTCTGGATTTTTCATTAGTTCTGTCATTCCCCATTCCACTGTGCTTGAAGTTGTATCTGTCCCCGCAGTAAATAGGTCCTGCAATGTTGAGACTTTATTTTGTTTGATTGGATAATGGAGATTGTTTTTAAGGTTATTATTTGAAAAAAAAATATATTATTTTTGAGACTATCATGGAGTGTGTTAAACCTATACAAAAATTTATCCAAAACTCGTACCAAACGTAGCAACATGAAACATATTTGATGTGTGTGGCATTTCAAGCATGTTCAGAATTTACACATATTTTGCTGTTTGATTGAATTAAAAAACCAATTTGAGTAGAGCAGGGATCCCACTGTTGATTAAAACAATATCGATTTGATACAAAACAACATTGTTTTAATCAACATCACCTCTACTATTGATTTTCTAACAACAAAGAATCCTCACCCGTAAACCAGTGCTTAATATGTAGGGGAAATCTAAGAAGAAAGGAGAAAATATACGAACCAAGAAAACGTGCTCGATTTGAGTTCTATCCATCTCTTCAGGGTTTTCTTCAATTGTATTGAGAAGAATATCTAACACATCACCCTTTTCGGTCTTCTGCAATCTCCTTATATCTAATCGTTCATCGATCAAACCCCCAAAAACTTTAAGTGTCTTCTCAAAATAACCAGTCAATCGACGCCTTATACCTTGTGGATCAATCTTTCTAAGCAAAGGAAAAAAATCCACCAAGTTAGGTTTACCAACCTCCACCATGATGTTCCACACCAAATCCTTGAACTCTTTGGCCGTATCCTGAAATGGGTCAGTCATATCCTTAGAAAAAATGGTGTTGGACAACAGATTTAAGGAAGTCCTGAAAGCGGCTCGGCCTATGTCCACGGCGTCGCCTCCTTGGCTACTTCTCCCGCAGTAGGATATGAGCTCCCCCACCTTAGTACGGCGGAGATGCTGGTTGGCATCGAGCCTGTTGCCAGAGAAAATGTTGGAATTCATGATTTTTCGGAGGTATCTCCACCGGGAGGCGACGGGCAACCATACGACAGAGTGTTGGTGGTGGTTGCTGGCGTGGGCGGCGTCAGGGATGGCTCGGTTAGAGAAGGCCAAGTCTTGCTTTTGAAGGACTTCTTTGGCTGCGACTGATGAGGAAATGACTACTGTGGTGATTTGGCCTAGTTTTAGAGACATGATTGGGCCGTGAGTCTTGGCTAGCTCCGCCAGGGACTGGTGGGGAAGATCACCGAGTTTGTTCAGATTTCCAATGACCGGAAACGGGGCTGGTCCCGGTGGAAGCTTTCTGTTTTTGCTTCCTCCTGTGGCTAGTGAGAGAAGGGATTGAGTCAAAGAGAAGGCAAACAATAGGCCCAGCACAGTGACCAGAAAATCCATCTCCATTTTTTTGAGAGGAGTTCTCTCTCTCTTGCACACAATTATGTTTATAGATAAGCATCAAATGCTTGGTTAGACTGGTCAAATTACAAGCATTTTGTTAAGTTACTCTCTCTCTCTTCAATTCATAAGGGCGGCCTAGTAATATTTATTCAATAATAATATTAATATTAAATAATTATCAATATATTAAAATATATTTATTTTCTATCTCTCCCCCCACCAATGTCCAAGTGAAGGATTAAAAATAGTCTTTGCACTTGGACAATGAAGTGGGAAACAAATTTCATCATTGTTCCACAAAAAAAAATATATTTCCTGAATAAATAAATATATAAATAATATTTTTTTGTGGAACCCTTTCCCAATGTTCCACAAAAAAAACAAAGACAATGACGCAGTTAGTGAGGTATTAATCGACCCGGGATTGGCCCATGTCGTTCAAAATTTCTGGAAGGACTTCCTCTAAGGTTAAGTCCTAAATAAATAAATATATAAATAATATTATTCAGACTTAAATATTTGATATTATTTGTTGATCTGATGATATAATTTTTTTAGAACTATTAGATCAAGATCAAATTTTAATGTTTGATGGAACTCACAATCAATCCAAAAATCATAGTGAACATGTGAATACATGAGGTCAAATTTTTAAATTCAAATAACATTACTAAAAAAAAAAATTGCTTAAAAATTTAAGAGTTAATTATACTAGAGATCCCTAAAGTATATTTTATACTATTTTGATCCTCAATATTTTAATTATATCTCTAATATACGCACCTGGTTTTAGTTTAGAAATATTTTGCTACATAAGTTGTGTCACCGGATTGGTTGTATCGGATTGAGAAGTTTTCACATTATTTGTCACAATTTTAATCCCGAATTTTGCTCAAGGTGCAATTATTGATTCTAATTTTGTCCACCACATCTGGCCAGCGGAATTTTTTTTAAAAAAAATTACAATCTAATATTTTCAAATCAATTTTTATTAAGTTCAAATTCAGTTGATGTCAGACACAATATAGCGGGTGAGTATGAACGTGATCAAGGTTTCTAAGGTTGCGTTTCCTGATCAAGGCATATGATGACATGGAGTAATAAAAAAAAATAGTTAACAATAAATATATTTATATTCATACCCAAAATCAAATCACAAACATAAAAGAGTGAAAAAAAAAATTAAGCATTAATTGTAGTGGGGGTGAACAATGATAGTAGTGGCAGACGACAGTAATTATGGTGGGAGACGGTGATGGTTGTGGTGGGTGGCGACAACTGTGGTGGTAGTGGTAGCCATGGGTAGAAACGGTGATGATTATGGTAGGTTTTGGGTAACAATTGTGTTAGTGGCAGTAGTAGGTGACGCTGGTGGTGGATGACGGTTGGTGGAGTGACAACGGTAGTGGTAGACGATGACAATGGTGGAGATGGACGACGATGGGTGCTTCTATGCGACAGTGTGATGAATGATAACGAATAAGGACAATAATAAGGGTGGTGGGGGTATTTGACAGTGGGGTGGCTGTAATGATGGACGATGACGAGTGGTGGTGATAAGTGTGGTGTGGATGAGTGACAGTGGCTGGTGGCGGTGTTGGTCGATGATTGGTGGTGATGGGTTATAGTAGTAGATGACAGTGAGCAACAATGGTGGTAGTTGGTGCTGATGATAGGCAACAGTGGTAGTGAGATAATGGTGGTAATGATATTAAATATAAAAATAAAATGATGATAATGGTGGGTGATGGCAATGGATGACGATGGTAACAATCGTTGGTGGTGGTGGCAGTGGGGGCAATAAGGGTAAGTTAGGGTGGAGTGGGGCAATGCGGTGGTAGAGGTGGTAGGGGTGATGGTGGAGTGCGACAGCGGTGGTGAAGATGATAGGGTATGCAGTGGTGGTGGTGAGGATAATGGTAGTGGGGCGATGGAAGTGGTGGTAGTGACAGTGATGGTGATTGTAGAGCGATGGTAGTGGTGATGATGATGGTGGCAGTGGTGAGTGGTGGGTATGGTAAAGTGGCGATAGTGGTGGTGGTGGTGGTGGTGGCAACAGTGATGGTGGGGGGTGGTGCAATGGTAATGGTGATGATGGTGGACGTGATGGTGGTAAGGTGGTGGCAATGGTGGGTATGATAGGTGGCAATAGTGGTGGTGGCGACGACAATGATGGTGGGGGAGTAGTAGTGGTGGCGATAGTGGTAGTAGTGGTGATAGTGGTGGGGCGAAAGGGGTGATGGTAATAAAAGTGGTGGTGGAGCAGTTAAAAGCACTATTTTTTTTAAAAGTAATTATGAGAAATAATTTCTAAAAACACTTTAAAAAGTCACTTCAAACATACTCTTAGATGTCTATTTGTTCTATTAAATTTGGGATATTAATATTAGCTGTCAAATTAACTTTAAAATAAAATTTAAAGAGATCTCAACCGCGAATAGCAAAAGTCATTTTATTTATCTTTTAAAATTTAAATTTAATTGTACTTTATTATATATATATGTTTTTATATTTACCTTGGGGTGGAGGCAGTAAGGATAAGTTGGGGTGGAGTGGGGCAATGGCGGTGGTGGAGGTGACAGTGGTGGGTTGACTATGGTGATAGTAGTTGTGATGGTCGTGGGGTTGGTAGGGGTGATGGTGGGGTGCGACAGCGGTGGTGATGATGATAGGGTATGGCAGCGGTGGTGGTGGAGATAGTGGTAGTGGGGTGATAAAAGTGGTGGTAGTGACAGTGATAGTGGTAGTGGTGATGATGGTGGTAGAGCGATGGTAGTGGTGATGATGGTGGTGGTAAGGTGGTGGCAGTGGTGAGTGGTGGGTATAGTACGGTGACGATAGTGGTGGTGCAATGGTAATGGTGATGATGATGATGGCAATGGTGGGTATGATAGGTGGCAATAGTGGTGGTAGCGACGACAATGATGGTGGGGTGGTGTGGGGGTAGTAGTGGTGGTGACGGTGGTGGTAGTGGTGAGGCGATAGGGGTGGTGGTAATAAAAGAAGTGGTGGAACAGTTATAAACACTACTTTTTTTTTTAAAGTAATTATGAAAAATAATTTTTAAAAACACTTTTAAAAAGTTACTTCTAACACATTCTTAGAGGTCTATTTTTTCTATTAAATTTGGGATATTAATATTAGCCGTCAGATTAACTTTAAAGTAAAATTTAAAGAGATCTCAACCGCGAATAGCAAAAGTCATTTTGTTTATCTTTTGAAATTTAAATTGTATTGTACTTTATTATATAGATGTTTTTATATTTACCTTGGGTGCTTGCGTTGAGTGTTAATTAGGGTTTCTAGGTCTGTATTAATGGGTTTGCGTGTGTGCGTTGGTCTGTGTATGTGTGCGTGTATATGTGGGTCTGGTGTGTGTATGTGTTGTGCCTTTGTGTATGTGTGTGTGTGCACTCTGTGCGTTTTTCTGGTTCTGTGTGTGTAATTTATGTATTTTCTGGTATTTCTCTTCAAGTATTTTTTGGTTAATGCATGATATTTCTTGATTTTGCTAATCTTGAAATCTAATTCCAGTAGTCAATTTATTTTATTTGCCTAAAAAAAGGTTCCTTGGTGCTACTTTTGAAGGAAACTACATTCCTTGGTGCTACTTTTGCAGATAGAGATATGGTCTTCCCAGTTTCTTCACCAATACTTTTTGATTCAGCTGGAACCTGATGGATTTTTACTGTAATAGAGGCCACCTTGGATGCATGAATTGAACTTTTGTTAGCTTGCTTGGTGTAGTTTGTTCAACAATGGGATCTACTGATATGTTTAATGGCTTATGTGATTTTGTTATCTTGTTTTGAGTGTTATTTGATGGGTGTTTTTGTAGCAGGGCAATAGTATAAAGCTAATAATTGAGTCATAACTTAGAGTGGTTATCGAATATATTTTTTATTTTTGTTTTGATAATTTGGTTAATATAAATAACTATTAAATATGTTTTTTGTTTTTAATATTTACCACAAAAAAAAAACAAAATTGTTTCTATTTTTTTATTTTTTTTTAAAACACGAAAATAAAAACGTTACCAAACGGACCCTAAGTCTCCTACACACAACACAACACAATTTCCACTTGGGGCTCTGGGCTTATTAATGTACAAAATATATCAACTAGGATGAGAAAAGTTTCAAAAGACCATCATGCGAGGATAAACATCAAATACTTGCAATCACTTATGCGTTATAGATATAAAAAAACATAAGTCCTCGAGATACAACAAGAGTTGTACCCAAACTTCCGAGTATATGGCTCGTCCTAGAGTTAACTCCACACAATATTTACACAATATTACTTGCAACTTCAAGCATGGATTGGCATTGGGACAGCCCGAAGAGGAAGAGCCTTCTGTAAGCTGATGCCATACTTCTCCTTCATGTCCAAGTCCTTTGGTGCAACATCACCTTCAAGCTTCCAATCAAAGGAGTTTATAAGCGAACCCAACATCACCGGAATCATCCTTATTGCCAACGGCATTCCGGGACATATTCTCCGTCCAGCACCGAACGGAATGAGCTCAAAATCTTGGCCTCTGACATCAATTTCCGAGGCCAAGAACCTTTCAGGCATAAATGCCAAGGGGTTCTCCCATGCAGATGAATCGCGACCAATGGCCCATGCATTCACCAGCACTTGTGACCCCTTGGGGACTGTACAACCAGGGCGGAACCAGAAAAATACTTTAGGGTGGACACATTAATAAATTTTAATTTTTTTTATCAATGTTATAGACTTAATTTAATCTAACTGTTATTTTAGTTGTAAATTTTATTGTTAGATAAAATCTACTTTCAATCAAAGAGGTGCATTGAATTATGTCATCAAATTAGATCTAAATAGCATTTTTCATTTTTTTTTCAATTGACCATAGAAGTTCATAAAATCATATTTACTATAATTATGCGTAAAAATTCATTAAACATAAAAGGTTAAAAAATGATTTGCATGGAATGAACGAACAAAAAATAAAAGTAAATTAATTAAAATTTCGTATGAGACTTATTATTATCATTTTACAATTGAAGCTGATTATTGTTTATCATTTAAAAGAATTACAAATCAATGATATCAATAAATGCTTTTTTTCTATATACAAAATGGAAATAACAATCTTTCATTTATTACCCTGTAATTTATTACATAATGACGCTCATTTCTATACAATAACAAAATAATCCTATAATTTAGAAAAATGACCATGATATGTCTAAAAATTATTCGGACATGTCTGTGTCTAAAAATTTAAGAATAATAATAATTGCATCTCATTCGAAATTTAATTTTATATCTTGACCAAAAAAAATTCAAATTTTAATTGGTAGGAACCCAATGGTTTGTGAACATTGGATGGATTGTAGACGTTCTTAAATGTAGGAAAATTACTATTATATTTAATATCATAATGTATTAGTTTCAATAACATTATTTAAAAGTTAATTATTATTTAAGTAGCCATCTATTTTATCGCTATCACAATAATAAGGTGGACACAATTAAGTATGTCTAAATTTTATTTTAAAAAATATGTATCTAATGTAAAAAAAAAAATTGAGGGTGCGCACAATTAAATATATCTAAATGTTATTTTAAAAAATATATATCTAATGTCAAAAAAAAATTGAGGGGGAGGGTGGGGGGGGGGGGGGCACGTGCCCACCCTGGTCCAAGGGTGGCTCCGCCCCTGTGTATAACCACAGACTTCAACATCGGTTTCGGGTTTTCGAGGAACTAAGAATGGAGCTGCTGGGTGTAGCCTTAGGATTTCTTTCATGATGCATCTCAAGTAAGGTAGGCGAGATACATCTGCTTCTTCTATGGGCTTGCCTTTGTCGATGATTTGTTGAAGCTCAGCCTTGGCTTTCTTCAGGGCCTCTGGATTTTTCATTAGTTCTGTCATTCCCCATTCCACTGTGCTTGAAGTTGTATCTGTCCCCGCAGCAAATAGGTCCTACAATGTTGAGACTTTATTTTGTTTGATTGGATAATGGAGATTGTTTTTAAGGTTATTATTTGAAAAAAAAATTACATTATTGTTGGGACTATCATGTGGTGTGTTAAACCTATACAAAAATTTATCCAAAACTGCTACCAAACGTAGCAACATTCAACATATTTGATGTGCGGCAGTTCAAGCGTTTTCAGAATTTACTCTGTGAGGGACTAGTAGGTACCGCTTTCTTTGGGCCAAGGGCTTATATGCGGGGTCTACTCTATTTCGATGGGATGGGTGCGTTCCTATACATTTCGATCGGACAAAAGATAGGTAAAAGTTATTGTTGAACGCGCGCAGGTCAGGTCAACCAAAATCCTTCGAACGAATTTACTCCCTCGCATACTCATATTTTGCTCTTCGATTGAATTAAAATACCAATTTGAGTAGAGCAGGGATCCCATTGTTAATTAAAACAATATCGTTTTGGTACAAAATAATTTTAATCAATATTACCTCTACCGCAGATTTTCTAACAACAAAAATCCTCACCCGTAAAACAGTGGTTAATATGCAGGGGAAATCTAAGAAGAAAGGAGAAAATATACGAACCTAGAAAACGTGCTCGATTTGAGTTCTATCCATCTCTTCAGGGTTTTCTTCAATTGTATTGGGAAGAACATCTAACACATCACCCTTTTCGGTCTTCTGCAATCTCCTT
>CM042190.1:30784395-30816821 GCA_023539305.1 Ilex asprella
CCGTATCCTGAAATGGGTCAGTCATATCCTTAGAAAAAATGGTGTTGGACAACAGATTTAAGGAAGTCCTGAAAGCGGCTCGGCCTATGTCCACGGCGTCGCCTCCTTGGCTACTTCTCCCGCAGTAGGATATGAGCTCCTCCACCTTAGTACGGCGGAGATGCTGATTGGCATCGAGCCTGTTGCCGGAAAAAATGTTGGAATTCATGATTTTTCGGAGGTTTCTCCACCGGGAGGCGACGGGCAACCACATGACAGAGTGTTGGTGGTGGTTGCTGGCGTGGGCGGCGTCAGGGATGGCTCGGTTAGAGAAGGCCAAGTCTTGCTTTTGAAGGACTTCTTTGGCTGCGACTGATGACGAAATGACTACTGTGGTGATTTGGCCTAGTTTTAGAGACATGATTGGGCCGTGAGTCTTGGCTAGCTCCGCCAGGGACTGGTGGGGAAGATCACCGAGTTTGTTCAGATTTCCAATGACCGGAAACGGGGCTGGTCCCGGTGGAAGCTTTCTGTTTTTGCTTCCTCCTGTGGCTAGTGAGAGAAGGGATTGAGTCAAAGTGAAGGCAAACAATAGGCCCAGCACAGTGACCAGAAAATCCATCTCCATCTCCATCTCCATCTCTCTCTCTCTCTCTCTCTGATTCTATGGAAGTCTGTAGTGTTCATCTTTGTTTATACCACTTGGGACATATTTTTCTCTTTTATCTGAACACTTGATTTTTTTTTTTTTTTTTTTTAACACTCAACCTAACCACTTGGACTTCAATAAATAAAATAGATAAATTAAAATTTTGTTTTCGGTGTTTCTTATTTTTTCTTGAGTAGTCGAAAAT
Organism: Ilex asprella; assembly: GCA_023539305.1. NCBI lineage: Eukaryota > Viridiplantae > Streptophyta > Magnoliopsida > Aquifoliales > Aquifoliaceae > Ilex > Ilex asprella. Next base: position 30,785,229 of record CM042190.1, read on the forward strand.
GTGCGTAAATTAACTCAAACAATTTTATTTGTAATAATAATAAAAATTAAATAAGACGAACCAAATTTCATAAAATTATAAATAATTTAGATAACAATTGAAATTTGAACCACACAACATGATAAGTTGTCAATACCAAAATTAAAATATTTATGAAAGACAAGTCATTCACATTAAAATTAGAATATTTGTGAAAAATATATCTCTCATAACTTAATCCCTAAGAATTAATATTTGCCAAAATATAAATTTATAATATTTAAATTTATAACTTATTTTTATTATAATTGATTTTCTTTGAGATTGTTATATTCTATTTGTGGTGTGAGGAACATTGTCTCCTGGGAAAAAAAGGACATACTCTAGGGACATGTCATGTTTGCTTAGAGAAAAAGACTGGCATAAGGGGTCGGGATAAGACTGAAATAACAATGCCGCCTTGCATGAACAGTTGCCGAAAATTCCATTTATGCGGTTGTATTAAATACCACAGTGAATGTGGTAAAAAAATCTCACCGACAATATAAGCCAATCTAAAGACCAAATTGCCCTTCTCAAACCAGCTCATATGTAAATAAAAGAGTTCTACTTTCTCGCTGCTCAAAAAAAAAAATTCAACTTTCTCCAACCAACTACTTTCATTGAGACCGGTAGATGTTGAAAAAGACGGGGAACGAAGATCGAAAGGCTGTTCGAGTTCAATAAATTGAACATCCATTTTAAGAAGATCATCAGGTATCATCGAATCTATTATTAATGCTTTTGTTTGATTTTTTTTTTATTTTTCGGAACATATTTTCAGAAAAATTAGTTACTTTTTTGGTCAAATTTATTTTCAAACTCGAAAAATCAGTGGATCATTTTTCATCACCAGGTCTTCTCCTCATATAAACAAAATTAGATTTTTTTTAAGCTTCATAACAAAGGTTATTGCTTTGTGTTGGGTATAATAGGAAAATTTTCTAGGTAGGCTTGCTTGATCTTAGTAGGATTGCATCATGTTATGTGTCTATTTTTTATATTTTTTGATGGGACACTTTTTGTGATGTAGGAGACGAGACACGTGTCTTCGACATATTGGTCGCAGAGTATTTTTTAGATGACACGTCATCTCGGCACTAAAGGTATCTCAGAGTCCACTAAGGGTATCTCGGAGCCCACTAAAAGTATCTCGGAGCCCTCCACTAAAGGTACCTCGGAGTCCACTACAGACACCTAGGAGTCCAAGACATGTTGTTTGCAGAGCACTCTCCACATGACACGTCATCTTGGCACTAAGGATACCTCGGAGTCCAAGACTTGTTGTCCGCGGAGTCCTTGACATCTTATCCCAGGAGCACTCTCCACCTGACATCTCGGAGTCTACTACAGGCACCTCAGAGCCCTCTACTAAAGGTATCTCGAAGTCCAAGAGAAGTCATCTCGGCACCAAAGGTACCTCGGAGTTTCATCACGTGACATCTGTCCTCGGCTCCCAACTCCGTTAAAGTGTTGGCAATCACATTGGGACTTGGGCTATGACAAATAATGGAGTTTTTAGAAAAGTTAAATAATGATGTCACCACGTCAGAGATGGGGCGACTCTTAATCATCAAACCCTCTTTCCAAGGTAGTCAAGATGACAAGATAGACAACTTGATGATCAATAAAGAGAGTCCACGAAGTATAAAGTCCAGACGACGTGACCTATTGGATGACAAATGATGCAAATGCCCCCGCGTATGCGTAGCTACAACGAAGGACATTAAATGATCCCTCAATAGATGTAACATATTTATTGCTTGGCGGACTCCGGGTGGAATGCATTAAATGCTTGAGGATTCGGGCATTAAATGTAGAGATTTCTTTTCATATGACAAGAAAGAAACTTTGCCCTAGGACTGTGCTCCACAGGCTACCTTCCAAAAGGACCAATGAGAGGCTTCCTCTCAAAGGGACTCACATGTCGACAATGATTACCTCAATGGGAGTATAAATAGCTCTTATAAATGCAAACCAAAGATATGAAAATGGAAATCAAAATTTCAAACAGTGTTTTTTTCTTCCCCTCTTTCAAAGAACTGACTTAACTGTTGGAAGGGATACGCCAGAAACACTCTGACGCCATTCTAACCCTTTTTTTGAGTGTCAGGATACGCCGAAAAACACTCTAGCCTGCTGGAATCAATCGGACATCCTGAAGGTCAACTTATCACCACTCTTTAGGCCCCTTTTTGGCCATCTTGGGCCTTCCTTTGTCACGGGATCGTCGATTTTTGAGGTAAACACGAATTTACCAAGGAAGAGGTTTGTTTCTATTTATTTATTGTGCAAAAATCAGCACTCATATTTTTTTAAGTTAGTATTAGGAATTTGAATTGGTCAATTAGTTATTAGTTATATAGTAGAAAAAAATTCAGTCACACCTTTTTCAATTTATTATATCTTCAATGACACTCTTTATTTTTTGAATCTTCACTAACAATCTCTGTTATATTAAAAATATTAATTAGAATATAATTTTACTAAATTGCCTATAATTTATTTGAGAATAAACTTCATCCACACCCCCTCTAGATAAACATATCTTCAATGAGATCTCTTTTATTTTATAAATTTTTTTTACGTATTAAAATTCGATTCGAGCTAATTAATTTTTTTTTATGTATTAAAATTCGAATCGATTAAAATTTATTTTTAATCTACTCAAATCAAATTTTAATCAGCCTGAATTTTGATACGTAAAAAAATATAAATTTCAATCGACTCAAATTTTAATACGTAAAAAATAAATTTTAATCAACTTAAATCGAATTTTAATTGAAACGAATTTTAATAAATAAAAAATATAAATTGTAATCGACTTGAAGTGAATTTTAATTGGCGTTAATAACTCAAGTAGAACACAAATCGGTTTGAATTTTTATACATAAAAAAAAAAGAATTTTAATAGACTCAAATTTTAATACCTAACAAAATAAAATTTAATCAGCTCAAATTGAATTTTTATCGGCTCAAATTTTAATATTTAGAAAAATAAATTTTAATCAATTTGAATTTTAGTATTTTAAAAAATAAATTAGAATTTTAATCAAATTTTATGTAAAAAAATTTGTTTGGGGTTTATGTAGATACATTTTTTATATTTTAGATGAATTTTTTTCATTAGAAATAATGGTTTAATACTAGGAGTGTCAATGATTTTAAATATAAACTAAAAAATGTGTCAATGATACACCAATCTCATCCAACATTTTCCTCCAAGCAAACATGCCCCCAGGGGTAGGAGTGCAACTCAGACGGGTTGGGCGGGTTGAGAGGTCAACACTAACTCAACTTTAAGTATATAATCTTCAACGCTAACTCTAACTCTAACCTTACTTCAACCTGAGTACTGCCCGAATTTAATTCGGACGGGTTTGGATTGAATTCATGTTACTTAATTCGGACTGAATTCTGGTTAAAATTCGGGTTGGGTTTGAATTACTTAATTCGAGTTGATTTTTTTAAATGTAAATTTAATTTTTTCAAATGATCTAAAATGAAGGCCGAAACACAGATGAAGAGAGAGTGAGTGAGAAAAATATGAGTGACGAGTGAAAGAGGGAGACTGAGAGTCTAAGACGACTCTGACGAGTGACGAGTGAAAGAGGGAGGAGTGATGAGTGCGAGAGAAATTAGAGAGTGATGGAGGCACATGAATGAAAACTTGAAATGAAGTGAAAGTATAGACTCTTAAGAGTGAAGATAAATACTAACTCTAGTTAAATTAAATATATTTATATATTATTTATAGTAGGGTTCAACCTGATTTAATAATCGGGTGCAACCAAATTTTAATATTCAGGTTGAACCTGATAACCCGAGACCTCAACTCATGACTTGTCCAAATTCAATTCAGGTTGGAGTTTTTTTTCTAGGCTCAACCCAAATATTAAAAATTTTAACCCAAATTTAATTTATTTTGGGTTAAATTCGGGTTGGCTCACACAAATTGCACCCCCGACCCATAGGACATTTGTCGGTGTTTCCGTCCTCGTGACGTGCGATTTGTTTTAGTATAATAATCTTTGCACTTAGACATTTACGCAATTTGTTTCCCACTTCAGCTATGACTCTTTCCTTCCCAATGTTAAAAAAAAAAAGACAATGACGTAGTTAGTGAGGTTCTATTAATCGGCCCAGGTTTGGCCCATGTCGGTCATAATTTCTAGAAGGGCTTACTCTAAGGTTAAGACCTAAAAAAAAAAAAAAAGTAATGTTATTCTATCCTAAAATTTTAATTTCCATTTGTTGATATGATATTGTAGTTTTATTGGAATTATTAGATGAATAGTAAGTTTTAATATTTAATAGGGTTTATAATTAATCAAAAGTCATACTGAATCGTGTCAATAAATGAAATCAAAATTTTAAATTAAAATAGCATTACTTAAAACAAAAAATACAAAAAAAATTAAGGATTAATTACACTAGAGGTCCCTAAAATATACATTACACTATTTTGGTCCTGAATATTTCAATTATATCTCTAATACACGCACCTAATTTTACTGTAGAAAATATTTTGCTACATAAGCGGTGTCACCGGATTGAGAAGTTTTCACATCATTTGTCACAATTCTAAATCTAATTCCGAATTTTGCTCAAGGTACAATTATTGATTCTAATTTTGTTCACCACATCTGGCCAGCGCATTTTTTAAAAAAAATTATTATAATCAAATATGTTCAAATCACAATTAAATAAAGTTCAAAGTCAATAGATTTCCGTCACGGGTGAGTTTGAATTGTGACCAAGGTTTCCAAGTCTCCACGGAACAAAGAACATTGGAATTTTTTGAACAAAGCATATATTGTGTTTATTTCCTATATTAGTCGACTAGCACAGCACACTGGTTTTGTTTTATGAAAAACAATTTAATAGAATACAGTACGTATTGCCTCCAAATCATATTCTCTCACCCAAAACATCTTGTAAGTGAGAAGAATCAGCAGTACTTGTTGACAATCCCCTGCAGGTGGGAAAACAGCTCTTTAGGCTTGGAGAACATGACCATGTGATCGGAACTTGTGATCACTATCACCTCATCAGTCAGATTATTTTCAATCATCCATCTCTGAAACCCTTCCTTTATCACCTTATCTTGGTCGCTCACGAAATAGACTCTTGGGACCGATCCAAATTTTTCTTTAGTGACTATAGTTTCTCTTGCCAATTCTGTCTCGTCATACATAGGGAAGGGCCTCACCAACAAGTTCGCCAGACTCAAATCCTGTTGAAATTCATTGTAGTTGAGAAAAATGTTTGAAATTTGTCACGATTCCAAGCTTTTATCTATAAATGAGCAGGCCGAAGCAAAACAGTTTAGCACTAGACTTAATTCAATTCACTTGGGCATGCATATGTATATACCTCGGGTGGGGAGAGTTGATACAACTTGGTTGATAAGAACTCGGGGCCGAAGAGAAGCGAGGTTGGAGGTTTGTCTGGTCCTTGATCAAATGTAAATTTGCAGTCCATGTAAGAATCCAAATCTCTTTTAAACTGTTACTCCAAGAAAATAAGATTAGTAGTAATTGAACGGCAAGTATAGATACAGTACATAAGATGAGAAATTCAATAGTTTCAGGGTTAAGATGAAACAGGGATCATATTAGAGGGGTCAAAGTGTAATTTCCCCACCAACATACAAAAAGTTTAATTTAAAGGCAATGCCTCATCCTTATCATCATTCATGATCTCAAGGCCCTTATGTTCGGACACCAAGAATAAAGTACTTTCTTAGTTACAGAGTTTCTAATTCTAATGCAGCTTTCCCATCGTCTTTCTTTCTGTATATGACATCTGACCTTAGTTTTACCAATCCGACTATGGAGATTGACTATAAGATTGTAGTTGTTAGTCTGATCAATCTGATTTTGATGAGAAAAGACATACAGATTTATAGAGCTTTCTCCTTATAGGGTCACTCTCTCCAGCTTTCGATTCAATCCTATTTTGATTGTCGTATTAAAAAATGTTATGCTACCAAAATTAAAACTTAAATTTTCCATCCAAATATATTTACATCATCTAAATTTGAGTTTTGATTTGATCAGCATAACAGTGCACGTACACGTATTGGTATTATTGTGTCCAAATGCTGGTTTTTGCATCTCATGTTTAATCCTCTAGAATTAATAAAACTGTTTGTGAAAATGTCCGAGTGAATATTTATAGAGGAAAAGGAGGTACCTTTTGATTGATCATGAGCAAATCAAAGTCCGGACCGGGCATGATAGCGGTGAGGAAGACAGCAACAGCAATTTTATCAGGGAACCTTTCCATTGCAACGGCTATGGATACCCCACCCATGCTATGACCCACCAGAACCACCTTCTCCTCCGACGGTAGAGCTGCCATGAATTCCATCAAGGGCTCGAAGTAGTCGGATATGGACGGGACCTGGTCGTGCCGCTTTGGGTGAATTCCACAGGAAGCCATGTCGAGAGCGGTGACACGGTGGCCGGCCGATCTTAGCAGCGTAGCCACTTTGTACCAGCACCATGCTCCGTGACAAGCTCCATGAACCAGCACAAAATGCTTACCACTCCCATCCATCTCCTGATATTTTCGTTGTGTTTGGCTTTTCTATTTGTAGGGGCAACTTGAGGATATACCAGTAATTCAAGTTACTTTGTTTTTTCTCAATTATTATTATTTTATTTTTTTGGTTCAATAAGGGTGTCTGAGCAAGTTTTCGTGTACCTCGACTACTAAGGGTATTCACATCAAGATTATGGTATTCATGATCTAACCCAAGAAATTGTCAAGATTCAAACTCAAAATATTTAAATTTATAGTTCGTCGCTATTATCATATGCGTTATTTTTAAATTATTTTTTTCTCAATTATTGACTAATCAAGTACAACAAAATGATTTGCATTGCAATTATCCTGACAATATTATTATTATTATTATTAATTCTTTTTTTTTTGTGGTTATGGTTAAAAACATCGTCATTTCCCATAGGTTGTCAAGAAAAAAACATAAAAAGAACCTTTGACAATATCGCCAACCTAAGAATATCATGTCTGTGTATTAGTAATAATTTAACGTATATGACTTTGCTAAAACAATGTCGCACAATGTAATTATTTAATATAAAAAATTATAAAATAGATCTCACTTTTTTACATAGAAGTGACTATAATTTTTTGTGGGGCTCACTTTTAAACTTGATTACTCGATATTATTGATGTGATGTCATCGTTATATTCAATATTTTCTTCCAATACTGATGCAATACATACAAGAGGGAATCGCGAAGAAGCTCTCAAAAATAGAGCTCGCCGGACTTGGCTTCAACTCTTTGTCACATTTACGTATTCAACATCAACAGGATACCAAACTGACGTCTTTTATTTGTTGCCACTAGAAAAGACTAGTAGTTAAAACATATTGGGAAATGTTATGCATACCAAATTTTTTATTAAAAAATATTTTTTTCAAATGAGTTGACAGTTTCAAATCATTCTTGAACCCACCAAATATTGATCAAAATGTTTTTAATTGGATATGAAGTTGTCAACTCGTTTGATAAAAATTTTGATAAGCATAACATTGTTCAAACATATTTGTTTATACATACGATTTTTTGTGGTCCTTGCCATCTGTATATAGGTCTGTCTACGAATCAGATTTAAATCAGATTCTAATTAATTTGAATTTGAATTCGATTTTAAAATTTTGATCTGAATTTGTTAACAATTCAAAAGTTTGATTTGATTCGAATAATTTAATTAACTAAATTTTAACAAACTATACCTAAATTCTAACTATTTTTTTTAAATCGCTTAATTTTTTAATATTTATATGAAAATATAAAAATAATTCGGATCTAATATATGTATATTTGAATCCAAATCCGTAAAATATAACATATCAGATTCGGATTCAAGTTTAAAGTATCAATAACAAATATTAATTCGTATCTAACTAATCGGATTCGAATCAAAATTCAATCCATTGGCTGAGCTATTTATAACATTTGTAATGTTGTGACTTGGTCCGTGTTATACACCATGTTTTAAAGTGGTGTGGGTCTGAATTAAAGTTGTCATATTTAGGGGTGTTAAACGTGTCGGGTTAAACGGTATGACTCATACCTCTAAAATTTATTATTTTAAAGAGTATTTTTATAATTTTTGTGGGTCATTTTATAACTAAAAAATTTATCACTTTTGTTGATGTTTTTATTACATTTGTGGTAACTATTTTTATCATTTTTCTTGAAGTACAAAAAAAATTATTATTTTTGTGGGTGAGTTACCACATTTATGGGTGTTTTTATTGCAATTGTGGATGATTTTATTATTGTTATTGTAATTATTCTCACCATTTTTTAAAGTACTACAACAATGATAAAAATACCCACAAATATAATAAAAAATATCATAAATGTGATAAATTTTGATATGATACTAAAATTTTAAATTTCAGTATTTTTTTGCCATTCTTATTAAGAAATCTGACATAATATAGATTTGACAATACATGAATATAAATACGTCAGAAATAATTGATTCAAGTTTAACTTAACTGTGTTGTTATGAACAACTCGCTTCCACTAAGTTGGGTAGACTCTCCCCACCCGAACTTATAGGCTTCTGGCTGATTGTAATTTGATTTTTCCTACTTAAAAGAAAATTTTATTTTGCCTGATCCAAACAAAAAAAATTGGCTCTACTTGTATCTGATAGAACACGACGCATTAACAGTAAGGTGAGATCAAGGGTTGTCAAAGAGAAAAAGCAAACAGAAGCATCGAGTTGTACGAAATCGCTGCCGACATTTGTGATATACGAGTTGTTATTCATCAAACAACCTCTTGGCTGTGAAGTGTTTGGCTTTGGCGGGTAAGTTCCAAACAACATCCAACGGTCTTTTATGCCATCATCACATGAAGCCTCTTCCTTACTAACCTTCCTCATTCAAAAATGCAGCTCCACAACCTTCCTCCCAAAAGCCCGTCAACTTCACGCCCTCATCCTAATCTCCACACCCACCTACCTAAAATCCCCATATCTAGACAACAACATCATTTCTATGTATGCACGATGTGGTTCCCTGATCGACTCTCAACTCCTATTCGACAAAATGCCTCACAGAACACTTGTTTCTTACAATGCACTCATGGCGGCCTATTCTCGCACCAATACCGATGCCCATTTGGTGTTTAATTTACTCAAACAATTGGAAGATGACAGTCTAAGACCAAATGGGTCGACCTTCACGAGCCTGCTACAAGCATCGTCTTGGTTTGAAGACCGCTTATTAGGCTTGGCACTTCATAGCCATGTTGCAAAGTTTGGATGCTTGAATGATGTATGTGTTCAAACCTCTTTACTCTTGGTGTACTTAAACTTTCAAGATTTGGAATCTGCAAAAGAAATTTTCATCCATATAGGTCATAAGGATGCTGTAGCCTGGAATTCTATAATCTTTGGCGTTATGAAAAATGGTAACATAAAGGAAGGCCTCGGTCTTTTTGGTAACATGGTGAGCAGTGGAGCTGTTCCTACTCAATTCACTTATTCGATGGTGTTGAATGCTTGTAGCAGATTGAGAGACTACGATACAGGACAACTCGCTCATGCCCAGGTGATTGTATCTGGGACGACTTTTGACTTGCCTTTGCAGAATGCCCTGCTTGACATGTACTTTAGTTGTGGTGACCTTAACACAGCGTTTAGTGTCACTAATAGAATTGGGAACCCAGATTTAGTTTCATGGAATTCAATGATAGCTGGGTACTCAGAGAATGGAGATGGAGAGAAGGCAATGGATGTATTTGTTCAACTTTCTCGGACACCTTTTGCTAAACCGGATGGATATACTTTTGCAGCGGTCATTTCTGCAACTGCTGCTTTCCCAGCTTCCAATTATGGAAAACCACTCCATGCCCAAGTCAAGAAAGCAGGGTTTGGAAGGAGCGTCTACGTTGGAAGTACATTAATTTCAGTGTACTTCAATAATGATGAAATTGAGTTGGCTGAAAGAGTTTTCGCTTCAATTTCAAAGAAGGATGTTGTTCTTTGGACTGACATGATCACTGGCTATTCTAGAGCGGGTGATGGAGAGAGTGCTATTAAGTTATTTTATGGAATGTCACAAGAAGGCCATAAGATCGATAGCTTTGCCCTTAGTAGTGTTTTGAGTGCGTGTGCTGAACTTGCAACTCTGAAACAAGGAGAGATGATTCAAGCACAGGCTGTTAAAACAGGATATGATGTTGAAATGTCGGTGTGTGGGAGTCTCATCGATATGTATGCCAAAATTGGTGAACTTCAACCCGCTGAATTGATAATTTCCCAGGTAACAAACCCTGATTTAAAGTGCTGGAATGCTTTGTTAGGAGGATATGGCCTTCATGGGAAGGCAGAAGAGGCATTGAGAGTTTTCAGGGAAATTCCAAAACATGGCCTAAAACCAGATCAAGTGACATATCTTTCTATGCTTTCCGCTTGTAGTCATTGTGGCTTGGTCGACAAGGGGAAGTTCTTGTGGACTCATATGAAAGAACTTGGTTTGAGAGCTGGGCCTAAGCACTATTCTTGCATGGTGAGTTTGTTAAGTCGAGCAGGACTACTAGAAGAGGCAGAAAAAATGATTATTGCTTCGCCTTTTGTTGATAATTATCTGGAGTTATGGAGAACTCTGCTAAGCGCATGTGTCCTTACTAGAAACACGAAAATAGGGATCCATGCTGCTGAGCAAGTTCTAAGCATAGGTGCTGAAGACAGCGCAACAAACGTATTGCTCACGAATCTTTATGCTGTAGCAGGGAGATGGGATCGTGTCAAAGAAATGAGGAGAAAGATAAGAGGATTGGTTTTGGAAAAAGATCCTGGTCTAAGCTGGATTGAGGTCAAGAACAGTTTCCATGTATTCGCTTCTGGTGATCAGTCGCAGATAAAGGTTGGTGAAATGCAAACTGAATTGCATAGACTGCAAGGAAACCTAATGAGGTCGGAAACATATGAAATTTGACCCAGAGGGCTCATGTATATGATGAAGAGACGTGACAAAACAAAAGACACGCAAGGAGCTTGGTGAATTAGGATTGGGTTTCACGGTTGCAAGTTATACAAAGTACACAAGTATCCCTTCTATAAAGTGGGTTCAGTAAAATTTCTAAAATACCCCATACTAGGGCTTACGTGCAAATCATGTGGCTTTTCAGATTATTTTAACTCGAAAATTGGATGGAAAATGTTAATACACACATTTCTAATATTTCAATATAGATTTATCCATTAAGGAGCCATGACCAATAAAACTCTCTTTTGCTGGACCAATAGCTACAAATTCTTCGTCACAAAAATCTACACCGAAAAAACATCTACCCAAAGTCAATACACAATGTTACAATAATACGGATCTCAGAGCACCTTCATGCAAATTAGATATCAGATGGAAAGACACCAGAAAGGGGAAATTGTGTCACTTGAAATATGAATTTGATCATCAACCTTGTGATTCAATAAATATCTGATGGAAAATTGGCAATAGTCATTGAGCACTAAATAGGTTGTTTGCATTTCCATCGACAGAGGAGGATGTGTCTAGCGTCGGCTAGTGCGACTTTTTGCTCTCGCTCTCTGCAAGGAAACGGGAGCCATGAGAGACATCATTCAGACAAGTGGAAAAAGAAAAAATGTGCGTCAAAGAACATCCAACAAGAATCAGTGAACACCCATAACATTTGTCATACAGAGCAGTTAATCCCATAGTTATGTAGTCATAAATTACACTGTTATTACAATTGCACATAACACCCTCCACCTTATGGTCCATAGTCCATACCTCCAAGAATTATAGTTCTTCCATGTTAAAGAAGTCCAGAAGATGGTTATCTGAGAGTTGTGGATGAAGTTAGGCAGTACAAATTCCTTGCCGCCACTCCCCCTCAAAACAAAAAAACAAAAAAAAGCTATTGGTAAATATTGTGGTAGCGGTTGCAGCTTGCTTTGGCGTTAATGCTAGTTTGAGAGAACAACTAATGGTGTGACTGAGGAGGTATCGAACTCCGGGAAGTGTTAAAAAGTGCAAGAAATATCAAATTAGCAAGATTACACTCTTGACTAGTCACAGAAACCGTTCAAAACCCCCACCAAATGGCCAAAAAATTACTAGTCTGTGCAACAGGGGGGAGAGGGGGAGAAAAATAGGGATAAATAGTTTAAAGAGCTGAGAACAAATTTACTCACAGATGCTGTCCCAAAGCTTGCCCCTGATCCTGTTGCAGCTCCTACAAGAAATACGCAGGAAAAATAAATCAGGCAGCAAAGAAAAGACTGAAATGACACTAGCATTCCCTCATTTCTCATTAATTTTTTTTTTCTTTTTTGAAAAGCATTTCTAATTAATTGACTGGATTAAAATCATACACAAAAATAATGCCCAGGGGGAACTACGTGCATAATAATCAAATCAAAAGGGATTTTAGGAGAACACCATCATGACTAAAAGCTTTAACTATCACTAAATATGATTTTACTTAATTGCTCTACAACAAAACTCAGCAGGTTGAGTTCGATGTTAATTTAAACATTTTCTTAACTAGTGTTTTCTAACCTTAAACAGCTGATTGAACAGTTCATCTTTTTGGTACCTAGATTCAATATTTAGTGCACAAATTGGGATAAATTTCTAAATAAGACAACACACTGACACACAACAAAAATTAAGTGCTTCCCTTGCTAGCTAACGAACAAAACAATATCTGGTTTAAAAGAGAGAGCAGTAAATTTTGGAATAGACCACAAAAATAGCTCTGTTAGTTAACAATAGCATCTAGATATCAGTTAGCAGTAGTCTGATGCTTATGAAGAACTAATATTAGGAAGGTACCTGAAGCAAATGGCGTTGCAAATGTTGAAACTCCAGCAGAAGGGGTTGAACCAAATAATGGAGCAGTACTACCAAAGCCAGGAGTTGAAGTGGACAAGGAACCAAAAAGTGAAGTTTGTGGGGAAGCACCAGATGAGCCAAATAAGGACACTGGAGCAGAAGTGGTGGGAGTTGAGAACAGAGAAGATGATGATGTGGAAGCAGATGGAGTACCAAAAAGTGACAACCCAGTCCCAGATGAAGCCGGTAGAACTGCAGTAGATGTGTGTGACACAGTTGATGCCACAGGTGTTGCCGAGCTGGCAAACGTGCCAGGAACTTTACTCGATGGTTGCGAGATTGCAGGCAAATGCAAAGTTGGATGTACCCTCCGATCAGCAGCTTCTTGTTTGGCCGTTTCCCGTCTATCGGCCTCAAGAAAGGGATCGTTCCCTTCTCCACGACGGCGCTGGTCAGCAAGGTATGCTGTTTTCATGGATTCAATGTGTTGATGAATGCTCTCCACCTAGACGGCACAAGGTTATATATCAATTACATTTTTTAAGAAGTCACAGAACATGAGCACCAGTCCTAAATAATCAGAGACTTGTCATATTGACACACTTGCAGTTGTCAAATACATCATTTGACATTTCCAGGATGTAGATTAGGAAACATTCCAGAAGATTCCGATGCTCTCCTATGGTTATTTCATTGATATACATTATGTATTGAAGGGGACATATACCCAACCTTTGCTCCCCAAAATATAAGAGGGTGAGGAAGGAAGAAGAAGAGAGGCTGATAATTTCTCAGCCAAAATGCCCCAGATACCATAATAATGGGAAAACCACTTCCCTATTTGTCTGTTGAATACAACCTTCAAAGTTGCTATCTGGTTCAATAAGTATCATGAAAGGTTTTAACATTCTATCAATAAGCTTCATGTATGTTCTAAAAAAATACAGTTCCCTTACCTTTGCTGCCACGTGAACAAAAAAGTCATGCACATTTGACATGACTTTGGGAAGTGACTGCAATAATGAGGCGCTGGAGTTGACAGAATTCCTGTCAGAATCTAAAAGGAGCAATTGCTCTAACTCTTCAATCCATTGGCGACACTCACCAAGATACTTCTCAAACCTGGCAACTGTTTGTTGCAGAAAGGGAGATGGTTTCCTAGGAATCCCACTATAGAAATCAAAAACTGGAACTATGGTGGCAGCACTTGGTTGACTACTTGCACTTGGAGGCACTATTGCTCCTGAAGCCTGTGATGATGCAGTGGCATTGGACGCAGCAGCAGCATTTGGATGATGAAACCTTGGGCGTAACATCATGAAAGAACGAACAGCAACTTCTGTGTTGCGTAGCATATCTTTCACATTAACCATTAACTCTTGCAGAAGAGCCTTTTGCCGTTCCACTGCAGTACTAATTCCACCAAGTTCCTGTAAAAATATTAACTATCATGCAACAAGATTCAGAAGTAAGGGGAAAAAACTTGTAACGGGAAGTATAGTATCTCAACTACAGCACCAATTCAACCTACTTGAAAATTTTGAAAAAAAAGTTCACTAGCTGCAACCAAGTTTTCTTGATTACAATAGGTTATGGTGTTAAATTGTTGGTTTAGGCAAACAATGAGGTAAATGTACTGGATTGCTGAAGCAACTTAAGTAATTCATCCAGTATAAGTTTTCCTGAGTGGAAACTCTGTTAGAGATTTGGTGAAACATGATATCCCCCAAGCTCAGCAAATCATCCAAGCACGCAAGGTTGGAGCTGATTCCATCAGCCATTTTTACACGTCTGAAATTTAGAATCATTGCAGGTGACAGCCTCACCAGCATAGGTTTAACTCTCTGGAGAAAGGCTCTAACTAAAGCTTCTATAATAAGCATAACCAGTCTTCCGCACAGGCAGCCCGGCAATGCAGGGTTGGCCCGGGACAACCGTAGACTCGAATGTCCTGGGTTCAAATGTTGCTGGTGTCTCCCGAGTTTACCCAATACTTGCGATTTTCAGGTGATTGTAAATATCCAGGGCTCCCTTGCTGGGAAGGGGTCCAAAGTGGCCCTACTTGGAGGGTTCCTTATTACAAATAAACAAAACATAATCAGTCTATACAAGGATTAACATTATACAGCAGAGAACAAGTAAGCATGAAGTGTATGAACCTTTCACAAGGATCAAATATTAAACCCACTGATAAGCACCTAATGTGAAACCTTTCACAACAATTGATTTTTCAGATCCAGCAAGAAAAGATAAAGAGCAAAGTCAGCACTTCTTTACTTGAATATTTGTCTATGAAGGTCTGCTGCATTTCTACAATTTGATTTAGATCAAAATCAGAATTTGACTACTAGATAACACGTTAGAGGGCATATCAGCAAAGCCATGCCATCAATCACACGTTGGAACATCACCATTTTATGTTATCAAGTGTGTAGTAGAAAATCACAAATTAGAGCAATTCTCAGCACGTACATACTTCAATAAGAAGAACAAATTCCAGAAGGAAACAAACTTCATCTAACTAAGACTCAACTACTAGTCCTAATTAATAGTTTTCTTCACAATATAACTCATCCATAAGGTCACCAAAAATGAGAACCAAAAGTCTCTAATCCTCACCACTTCCATACTCATACTCGAGTTAACATGCATACAAGCACGGCAACTAAAACAAATAGATCAAGAATGTTAAAGCACTTAGTACATGTACACCGATGAACTATACCTGAACAATGTGGCTCGCATCAAACTCAAACACATCATTGGAGACCGAGGAATCATAGAGCCGGCTACTCTGATCCAACCGCTGGCTTTCGTCTCTATACCCCAGAATTCTCTCCCTATCCAAAAACCCCACGAAAATAAAAATAAATTCAGCTAACGCGTACTCTAGTTAAGAATTACAGCTAAATTTGACCAATAAATTGGTGAACCAAAAAAGGCAATTAAAATGTACTCGATTTGCAGGAGCAGTTTCTGAGAGTCGGGATGGAGATCGGCCCATTTGGTGCTGTAAGTCGCCGGAGTTTTATCGTTTGTGAAAAGATAAAGCTGATGTTGCTGTTGTTGTTGTTGTTGCTGTTGCTGTTGCTGTTGTTGAAATTGCTGCTGCTGTTGTTGTTGAAATTGCTGCTGCTGTTGTTGTTGATATTGCTGTAATTGAGGTTGCTGTAGTGGTTGGGGCTGAGAGAACGGACTGATCTGTGAAAAAGGAGATTGCTGTTGGGGCTGAAGTTGGAACGGTGACGTTTGTGGTTGTTGCTGTGGCGTAAACGAGAAAGCCATTTTCAAAGAATCGTTATACTATTTCATTGTAGTTGATTCTAGTTGGGAATTAGGGCTCATGTTGAAACTTCTTCAATATTTTCCCCAAATTTGGCGGCCAGAATTTGAATTGAAATCTAGTATACAAGAAGACAACTTTGAAAAACCCTGGCTCTAAAAACCCTAGATCAGACAGAGGAGTGGGAACAGCAGGGAAAAATTCCCCCTCTCCCTGTAGTTCTTCGAGAAATTCAACAAAATTCAACTTTCTTAGGCCCATATCAAAGCCCAAAAAAGCATGGGGCTCATAGGCCCATCGAGCCCACCGGAGACGACCCAAAAAGAAGTAATAGTTCTCCTGCCGGATTTTGTCAGTTCACCTCCCTCTGGTTAATTTTCTTTTTCACTTCTCTAAAAAAAAAATTAAAATGCTTCCCCAATTTAATAAAAAGGTTATGATATCCTCCTGAGTTTGAGATTTAAAGATGAGTGGTGAATAGTGACAAGTAATAGTTATAAGAATGGCGAGAAAATTAACAGTACCAGTCCAATGACATTTAGGAATGGATATAGATTCATCAGGTAAGAATAATTATTCCGGCCTTGAAAGAGGTGGCAATCATTCTCAATAACCAAAAAAACTGAGTTGAGGAAAGTCCCATGAGTCATTGAAACGACAAGAGGAAGGCCCTTGATCTATCAATAGAGGGAGTAAAAAAAAAAGGCTTTGCTCCTAAAATATTACACAAGTAAATTCGCATGCGAAACCCAATAAATAGTATTAGAACCATTATTTGAAATCCTAAGTGGTTTTAATTGTAAGTCCAAAAGAAGTGTTAATTGTTATTGGACAAGCCTTGGTTATTCACAGAAATTATCATCCAATACTTGAGAAGAATGGAAGTACATGTTCTTTCACATCACTGATATAAACTTAGGTATGAGACAGGGGGGACAAGGGAAGGGCAATATGCTTTCAATAACCAGAGATTACTGTTTTGTGCAGTGATGTGTAAGGCCTCTCTCTGTCTCTGTTCATTAAAGCAAGCCTGAGACAGAGAGGGAGGTGAGACTGAGAAGTCCAAGCAAAAGAATAATTGTAGGACAACACATCAGGTGTAACACCAGCTTTTACTTTCGAAAAGGTTGTATAAGGACATCAAAGATGATATTACAAGCATGGGGAGAGGGAGAAGTTGAATGGAATTCCCTCCCAATGCAAATAAATCTTCTTAATCACCCAAAAGAATGCCCCTCCCCCAAATCCTAATTCCTGACTCCCTTCTTGTTCGTCTCTATCAATCTGCAACATATTATTATGTTCTTAAGCAATCATTAAAGCACCCTTAGTTATAGGCATGTTGAAATGTAGGGTGAGATTGGAACAGTTTAAAACTTATTAATAAACCATATCACATTAATCATTCTTCATGATTAAAACTGTAGTAAGAATCAACTGCCTATGATGCAAAAACCAAGGGTTCAAACTAAAAAGGGCCTTTTTTTTTTTTTTTTTTTTGCTCATTCAACAATCAGAGGGTATCTGGATAGTTTACAAACTAAAAAAAGACTTTTGTTTTGCAGGGCAATAGTTATCCTGTTACATTGGACCTGAAAAGCATACCACACCTATTACTGTGAGAACAGTTTTATGGAGAAGCGGACAATCTCCATCAAAAGGATTTCAGTAATGTTACGTAAGTTAAATTTGTATCTCAAATGGGATCATTAGATTAATGAGTCTCATTTAAAAAAATTGATAAAATATACCCATCCAATGATCCCTTTCATTTGTAATACAAATTTAGTTTACATAATATTTCTCAAAAGGTTTTATCTAGTCTAGCCCGGACACAATGCTGACTGATTTTGATTATTGCTCCAATTAAATTTACTCTAGAGTCCCATGGCAAAATCCACACCAGAAAATCATTTAAGCTAGTTTGAAATTCTTATTGTACAAAGAAAACATTTAAGTCTTAATACCCTTCTCTAGGGTGTATTTAATACATGAGATTTTTGTAGGTCTGAAAGAGTTAGATATACGCAGAAACATTATTTCTGCTTTTAAAAAGGGTGCAACACAAAAACTTTCCTAATATCACTCATCTTATTGTTGCTCTTACGGAATTGTGATGACAACCGATCAAAAATGAAATTCTATAAACTAATGAAAGAAAGAATGCAGTAAGATTCACATGCTGGAGATTCAAAGGTGATACAGTCTATCGATTTTGCATAGCTAAATAAACATTCTAACATGCAAATCTTAAACCACAAAACACACTTTGTTCTTAATGTCAAGAGTAATCCAATACAACATGTCATTTCATACAATTTCCGGGTGTGGAAATGGCAAGATCCGACAAAGGAAAGCAATCGCCGCCACCATAGCCACCTTCTCCACCCTCCAGCTGCCATGGATTCCCCACAACACTTCCATTATCTCCACCACCACCAGTAGCGCCACCATCTCCAAGTCCAACCCCCGGAAGAGGCCAAACAGCCCTTCCAACTCCAAAGCTCAAATCCTCAAACCCAGAGCCAAAACTAAGCCCAAGCCCAAGCCCAAACCCACCGAGACCCAGTGCCAACATTCCCGGGCCCTGGTTATTCAACAGTGAAGTAAAACTTCCACAAAAATTCAAACTTGGCTGCTTAGCAACCCCTACAAATGGTACGGCACCACCGTGCTCGGCGACGAGAGGGACCAAAAGTGGAGCGGCGGTGCCAGTCACGTGCCTGTTGTCCTGAGTGAAGGTAGCGACAGATGTGATGGTGCGAGAACGTTTGGCATTCTTGCGGCTTCCACCGCCGACAGGGATGTCGCGAAGTGTCCCACCCTGTGTCCAGTATCTCCGGCAGGTCTTGCAGAAGTGGCGGGGCTGAGAGGAGTTGTAGTTGTTGTAGTAGCAAAACTTTGTGTTAGTAGAGTCACAGCGTGGGCATGGGAGTTGTTCCAGTTCTGGTGGTGGTGCACCCACTTGTTGCGGTTTCGTGGGCCGTCTCTCGCCGGATTCTGACAGCATTTTTGCCAGTTTTGAACTCTCTCTGGTGTTTGATCAGTTGTTGACAACTGTTGGTTAAATGGGTGGAAGACACTGGCTGGTGGAGAATGAAGATGATGGACTTGGAGGTACAGAGGAGGGGTTTTATGGGTGGTCTCAGAGAGACAGAGAGAGCGAGAGGATTGTGTGTACTGAAACAGCGTCTGAGAAGTTCTGAGGCTTATGTGGCGAGAGTGAACAGCTTTAACAGAGTATCTGTTAAGAGGTCGACAGTTTCAGTCGGCTAGACAACAGGCTTTGTTCGGGGTCGGCCTCCCTATATGGGGTGGGGTCTTTGTTACCCAGTGTGTGTACTACTGTATCAATACAATATCTCATGTATTTTTCTTCAAACGAATGACTTAGTATGAAAATGGTTAAGGGATTAAATAAAAAATTATTGTATGAGCGATCAAAAACTAGGAAAAAATAGGTAGAAATAACGTGAAGTAGAGATGAGGTGATTTGAAAATATCCATGTTAACTTGCTGGGCTGGGAACGAAACAAAGGGGCAAAATCAAAATTGAAACCACCACGGTGGGCGTGGGAGTGTAAGAACATGGAAAAAGAATCGGGGATGGAGAGTTGGAGACTGATTGATTGATGGAGGATGGATAGAAGGAATTTCGGTCAAATGTAGTACAGACAGAATAATACTCTGTCGGATTAGCGTGGGGGTGCAATTATTGGATTGCGTCCTCTCTCATATTTTTATTTTCCAAATAATATAATTTGTAGTTTTAACACATTAATATTTTAAAATTAAATTTAGAGTTCAAATGACATGACAGTTGAATTGAGTTTATTTATTTGGTGTAATATCATTTAGGTCTTAATAAAAACTTCAAATAATATGCTGTCATGTCATTTGGATTCTAAATTTAGTTCTAAAATTTGAACAGTGTAGTATTACTCTTTGATATAACTTACAATCAATTTAAAGATCACAATAAATTAAGTTAATAAATTATATTAATTAATGAGATTAGTTGATAATAGTTAAAGGATGAACACCTAATTCCAATACAATAGGGTCTATCAATTCAAGTTAGCTAAGCCGTAAATAAATACTTATTAGTTATGTCTTGATGTATCAGGCTATTAACAACTAAATAAAATATAAAAAATAATAAATAAAACAACATTCAAATATTTTTTAGGGAAAATTTCTGATATAATCCTTCTAGTTTACTATTTTTTTAAGGACATCCTCTTTATTATTCAAAACATCATTAACACCCTTTCAAGTTTATATTTGAATATCATTGACACTCTCTACCGTTAAACCACCACTTTTAACTAAAAAAATATATTTAAAATATCAAAATTGTCCCTACACAATCTTTCTACATAATTTTTTTTAAATTTGAACCAATTAAAATTCATTTATCTACATATTAAAATTCAAGTTGATTAAAATTCAATTCGAGCTAATAAAATTTTAATTTTTTACATATTAAAATTCGGGTTTTTAAAAAAAAAATTTACATATTAAAATTCGACAGATTTGAGATCTATCTGAACTGTTAGCGCCAATTAAAATTTACTTCAAGTCAATTAAATTTATATTTTTTATTTATTAGAATTCATACAACTTAAAATTTGATTCAAGTTAATTAAAATTTATTTTTTTATATTAAAATTTAAGTCAATTAAAAATTATATTTTAATCGGGTCGAATAGAATATTAACCGATTCAAATTTTAATACATAAAAAATATAATTTTTAATCTAATTTAATTTTAATGCATAAAAAATAAATTTAATTAGCTCAAATTAAATTTTAATTGACCCAAATTTTAATATATAAAAAAATTTAGAAAACAAAAGAATTTAATTAAAGATATGTCTATTTAGAAAGGGTGTGAATAAATTTTTTTCTAAAATATATAATGAATAATTTACTAATATTACATTCTACTTAACACCTTTCATCTAACATTAAGTATCAGTAAAAATTCAAAAAATCGAGGAAAAGTCATTGATGATATGCTAAACTAGAAGGGACGCGAGTGTAATTTCCCTTTTTTAATATTTAATCATTCCGTGGGAATGAAGATTTTTGTCGGTGGCCCCACCTTAAATAATTAAGTGAGTAAATTAACTCTAACCCTTTAATATTTATCTGTACTATTTTTTGCCGGATTTTTCAAGTTACTCCGCCACAGTGATTTCTTATTCAGTTGTGCTGAATCGTACCGTTCAAATAGCATAGTACGGTGGACGATAATGGTAGACGTACTCTTTAGATGTAGCTGGTGATGATGATTCACGGGAGGGGGCCATGTTTCATGCAGATAAGATTTTGACACCTGTAGGTTGTCAATCAATCGGCCGGAGATTTGTGGGGATTCTGATGGGCACGCCCACGGCTGTCACTGGTGCAGCCGTGCAACGCCATAGGCCATGCCAAGCCTGTCTCAGTGCCGCCGGTACAGTCTTAGTCTGATGCGTCGCTTTCGAAATTCAACCTAACCTGCTGGTTGCTGTTCAAACACACGCAATGTCTGTGTGTGTTTTCTCCGGTGTGCTGTGTACTGTGCATATTGGGTTGCCAATTATGGGCAGACAGTATTTACTCGTAAGTATGCGCCCTTCTCTCTCCTCAATTTACGACTTCTATTTGCAATTTTGCTTCTGGCCTTTTCTTCTCCATTGTGATTCGTCTTTGTCAGTTTGTTCTTGACCTTTTAATTTTCTGTTGCAAATCATGTTCTATCAAATATGGGTCGATAACCAACGCGCTTGTGATCCAATAATATTCATTATTTTGTGAAAATTTTGTTTTATTGAGCTCGATAGATTCAAATTCTTTGAAAAATCAAAAAAATGTTTGATTGGTAGAACAAGCTTTACTTGTTTAAATGAACCGTATTCAAATTTTTTGTGTGAGTTTGAATTTCAATCGAAACGCATATCTTGATTTAACTTGTGTACAAATTGAGGGATCGATTCTTACACCCAAGATTTGCTTTTGTTCTATTCGGACTCACGAATCTGAGCGATGCTAAGAATATCTCTACTAAGGACAGACCAAATATGTCATGTTATTAAAAAAAACAAGAGCCAATATATAATAATTGACCATAATTGGGACTTAATTTGTAGCTCAATTGATGTGACAAAATTTAAATAATCCCTTATTTGGAATTGAAGTGTTTCTAATTCAAAATTTTTGGTCAAACTAACATTTTTGGGATCAAATTATGCCTTCTAGGTAAGCCTGAGTGGATCATCGTAACAAAAAGTTGAAGTGAAAATGTAAAGTTGTTGGCAAGTCTTTGTGGGGAAGCTTTTTTCTAAAAGGAAGTATGTGTGCTGGTTAGATTCTTGATTTGCCCATCCTGATCATCAATATCAAGAAGTATTTTTCATATATTGTATCGAAAAGGTTCTGAACATAAGAATTCATTTCATATCTTTAGATGAAGTTGTAAGAACCTCTTCCTGGCCAAAATGACAGTTTTTTTTGGTAAGCAACGAATTACACTGACATTTACAAAAAACAAAACTATGACCTCAAGGACTGAAGAAAGCATCTAACAACCGAGGACTGAGGTCTGTAGAAGCAAATATACCGCGCTCCAGAAAGGTAGAAAGCATTCACACTCCACAAAGAAGATTCCTCATCGGTTCGAACAAATATTTTCCTCTGCGGTTGCATATTTACATCATGAGACGCTTCTATAGATTGCTTGGATCAATGTATACAGGAACAGCTTGGCCTATAAAGTGCATATCTAAAAATCCATGACCTTAATGAGAAAAGCAGTCTCAAGTGCCAACTCCTTACACTGCAAATATCTGTTTTCCTCCACTATATCTGTGGTTAAATTGAGCAATACTGGCCGTTTAGGATCATAAACAGAACGCTCACGTACACGAGCAACCCATTTTGCTGCTTCCCAAACCCCAAACCTGTAAACATAAAATTACGATGATGGTGAATGGACGCTGATATAGTTGATACTTGATAGAACTGTGGAAAGTAAAAGATGTGTAAACTACAGCTGACTGGAACACACAACAGCAGAAATTGATTATAAATACATGATATTTAACAAATAAAAATTTGACTATATAAATCCAAAGTAATGATAAGAAAACACTTCCCAATTTTTTGCAATTATCAATCAAGCCACTATCATGCGCTTTCACATGTCAGGCCTGTGATTAGAATGCTTATTTAATTGCATTAGCCACTACATATACGTGTCACCTGTATCTACATTAGCACTTCTACAGATAAAAACTAATGGATAGCATAACCTCTGTCGTCGTATTTTCTGCAATTTCAAGCATGGTGCTTGATCTATCATGAATTAGAAAGTTTCCAGTTTATGATACATAAGATTGCACACCTAACATAACTGTCAACATAATGAAATCATGTGGAATGGCTAATCTTAACAATGCCACAAAGGAATCACATGAATTATCAAGACTGGATAATTGATCACACAAAAGGCATGAAACCACTAATGCAATGGCCTGCGTTCCGAATACCATCTGTATAATTTCATGAACACTTAGCAACAGCTTCCTTCTCTTATATTTCCACTCTGCAAACTTCTCCCATCCTCTAAGTTGCTTCTCTTACACTGGTCATCGTTTCCCAACTCAAATTTATACATTTCAAAAGAAAACCCAACAAGCAGGTAGAACTTATTAGTTACAACAACATGTAGCTAATTGGCGTCAAACCACATGTTAGCATGGGCAGAATATTTCTGTATAGCCTAAAAATCATTGAGATTCTGCCATTCAAACTCCACATCACATTCTATATACAGCTGCTTTTCTAAATGCTTCACGCCAACACATCTCCTCCTGCATCTTTCCATTTGCACTATCTTATTAGATAAAGATCCCATCATATCCTCACTATTCCAAAAGTCAAATAATTTGCTACAAATCAGCAAAAAAAAAAAACAGTTAAAATGGAGGCAAATTACCGTGTATTAAACGATGAGGTTAACAAAACAGCTGGATAAAGAATGTCCTTCTGGATATTATCGTATGGGGAGTATTTCCTTATAGCCTGAAAATCTTCAATATCACCAGGGTAACCAAACTCTTCATAGTCAACAGGTGTTAGAGGTAAAATGGGATAGCAAAGTGTGTTGCTCGGATCTAGAAATGGAACCTAAAGAAAATAACAACCAAGCTGTAACAAACAAATCACGGCCCAATACAGGAAAAAAGTTCCACAATCTCAACATATTTGAAAGAAAACATATGTGGGAAATTAAGTAGATTCAAGTCAGATCATAAACTTTAACAGCTAAAAAACTAGGCATCATGAAGAAGCAAGCAAAATTTTAAACCAGGAATGAAGTTTCAAACAAACCTTCAGAACTGCAGCACGAAATAACTCTGGACAAGAATTAATGGCTGAAGCAACCAAAAGTCCTCCAGCACTGTATCCCCAACCAGCAAGCTTGTTTTCTTGCACAATCTCCCTCTCAATAAGAAATTTGGCACAGGAGATATAATCATTGATGGAATTATGCTTTTTTGTACGTCTGCCATCATGATGCCACTTTTTACCCCCACCACCCCCACCTCTGAGAGTTGGACCATCCAAACAATCTTAGTTAAGTAGTAGCCAAATTGATAATTCTACTAAAATGATCAATTATAGGATCCAAATTTCTTTAACCACAGCTAGACTGTAACAATACAAAGAAAAAGCAATTGTTTTAATTAGTATAACATGAAAAAGGTTCAAGTAAAAACAAACCTAACATCAGCATATGCAACAACCCAACCACGGTCAAGCAAGCTTTTTAACTCACTGCGCCACCGCTTGTCAAGTAATTCACCATAAGCTCCATGCCCATGAAGTAACCCAGGATTTTGAGCTACTTTCTTCCTTTTGTGGGAATATACAATGGTCAAAGGAACCACCACCTCATCAGAAGCAGAGATATCATAATGTTCACAAGCATAAAATTCAGATAGTTCATTCCACAGGTGATCATCTTCAAAACTGGCTTCACCCCTAGAGTCCAAATTCAATGACTTCATATTGATTCCAGCAGAAGATCCTGATCCATACAAAATTCGCGTTCTTTCATGAAGTATATTTTGCTGCTGAATCATATTCCATTTTCCATTTGATAAGTCATAATCAACCACAGCATCAGGCATCTGCAAAGTGAAAAAGATTTTAAAAAAAAGGTGGGAAAGTTGTTTTCAACAAGATACATTCCCCAACTGAAGAAAGAAAGAAAAGAACAAAAAACTGATATCAAGTGCTATAATGAATCTAAAAAATCAACATGACACATTATCTCAAGAAATAATATAACACCAGCAAAGAAGCTAATTTGTACACAAACTATGTTATCATATTGTGAAAATTCTTGAAGGTCCTAAAAATCAAACAAACAGGCACACCATGGATAACAAAATCAAGCCAGTGAGAGTTCTGTTCAGTATCTGTAGACAATAACTCAGCAAAGAATGGATTTGCAAAGCCTATCATGAAAGCAATAGGTCCAAATATTACAGTCACAAATGGGCAAATATATGGCTGGGATCCAATCCATAAGACACATAAAAGCAACCCTATGAAAACTCATGTTTTTGTTCAAAATCCCAATAGCTAAACAAGTTTATCAGGTGTGTATAAATCAAATTCTATGGTTGTTCTTTAAACATGAAGGAACTAAAGTGACATCCATGTAAGATTCAGGCACAAAAACTGACTCAAATGTTTTGCTGCAGTAATGGCTAAATGTTTCATTCTTACACTAGCTCCAAACAATTATACTATGTGTAGCAGGTGTCTAACAGTCCAAGAGGCCTTGGGAAAGGGTGAGGCGAGGAGGTTGGTGAAGTGCTTGATCCATGAACCCGTCCCACATCACCTGGTTAGAGAAAGTTGTTTCGCTATATATGTAAAAGTTCTGCCTTAATTGCCGTGACGCATTTTAAAGCCATGAGGGACAACCCAAAGCGGACAATATCACAACCGAGTTGGTATAGGTGGTATCAGAGTCAAACCTACCTCAAGTGCTTGGGTGGGTCCTATATGGAGACGTGTTGGGTGGGTCCCACGTGGGGACAACTTAGGACAAGCTCCATACGGTGACATGCTTGGGCGGGTCCCACAAGAGGTCGTGTGGCCCTCAGGGAATGGATTGTAGCAGCCGAAAGTCCAGTTGTCTAATAGTCCAATAGTCCCTGGGAAGAGGTGAAGTGAAGAGGTTGGTGAGGTGCTTGATCCATAAACCCATCTCACATCGCCTAGTTAGAGAATGTTGTTGCGCTATATATGTAGAAGTTTTGCCTTAATTGTTGTGACGCGTTTTAAAGCTGTGAGGGGCAACCAAAGCGGACAATATCACATGCAGTTGGGTCGTCTACAAAGTTTATAACTGAGAACAATATTTTTATTTGTGTTTGATTTATATGTACTTTTTCTAAAAGTTTCAGTAGAAATCATTTTCATCATATTTACTTCCAAGAAGTCATTGGTCGGCATCAATGAACTCAACAAAGGTGAGTTTTTTACTTCTTTCCTAAAGAGGCATTAACCTAAAAATTGTGATGAGAACCCATAAAAGTAATTAGGTACACATGCATGCACACTATCTACAATCTACAAAGTTTATACCCGATACATCAAAAATAACCTGCAATGTTTAGTTGGGTACTAAAACCACAATCCAGGCCAGTTTGTAGAGTATGCATATATATAAAATGAGTCATATATTGCTAAGTAGTTTACAGAAAATATATTGGACGGTAGAAGTCAACAGTTTAGAGACTATCAATCGTAAAGTGTGTCAATTCTATGTATATGGTTGGGTTCTTAAAAAGATGTGGACCTATTCTGTGCATATAAATATGTTTATGTGCCTGTATGTAGGTAGGTAGATAGATATGCACCTAAACATAAATTAACTCTACTACACAAAGTTCGCTTTCTATTGACTTCATAATTTGAACAAAGACCTACAATAAACGGATTGTTGAGTCATACAGAAGGAAATTTACCATGTCTAAGCACAGGACATAAAACAATACACAAAAGTAAAGTCATGTATCAATCACATACCACTGGTGATGATATTGTGAAGCGCATGATAGAGGAATAGAAGTCATAATTTGGTCCAGGTGAGATTTGAGAAACATACTTTGGGAGAGGAAGAAAATGTGGATTAAGCTCTTTGAGTTGAACTGCTCCCTGTCCATAAAAGAACCAAAAAAAAAAAAAATAGCAATATAAACAATCAGGCACACTATACAATCATATTCATGGAAAAACCTGTAACTCAATACCAGTGTTTAATGATGAAACACAAAGCCCAGCTTTCAGGTTAGGCTCTGTATTATAAGTTTCTGTAACTCAAAACATGGTATCATTTCCTAAGAACAAGGAAGGAATTGTAAGAGAGTAGTTATCACTCACTCGGCAAAGTAGGAAAAAAAAAAGGAAAGGAAAAAAAGGAGGACAAAGGACAAAGGACAAAGGAAAATGGAAATTAAAAATCTTACGATAACAGTTATTATCAGCAAAATCTGGGAATCTCATCCACATGAGAAAAAGTAAACTTTTAAAAATTACTACTTCCCCAGAAGAGTTAGTCTTGATATTTAAATCAGGACTTGGCATTAGACCTTACGTTCCTGAAGCCAAAACATCCTAGCCATTCTCCAATACTAGTAGAAGCCTGAGACTATGGAACCTCAATTTGAGGAATGATTTCATGCTTAAACAGCCACTTAGGTCCATTACGCATATCCAATAAGAAATTACAGAAAGCAGGTGAACAAACAAAAAAGATATATGAATATATATACATAAAGACATTCTATGGGAAATAATATCTTGATTTCACCAGCCTATAAAATTTGATCTTCAGAAGCACAACCACAAAATTATAAGCAACAGAACAATTTATTACCTTCCCACTTGGCAGAGGTAGAGCAACTGAACACAGTCTAAACTTTTGTCCTTCCCTTACAATAAGTACCAAGTAAGAGTCACTGAAATCAACATCCTCAACAATAAATTCTTGGTCATCAATAAATACATTCTGCAGTCAATGAGATAGGCAAACCATCGCTTAAAGAAACAAGATAAGAAAGTAAGAGTAATATTCAAATGGAGTAGGAAGAGCACACTGGTTGAAACTTCAAAGAAATCTCAGAAGCAAAATGTGACAATAAGGCCTCAAGAAATACATACTTATATAAATAAGTTCAAAAATGTAGGTGAATGCATATGCAAGCACCATATGGATATACATAATCTGTTTAATATTACGGACACAGTCTAACCTCCCACTTCCTTGGACTGGAAGAAGAGTCAATGGGACTACGGAGGATATAATGGTAATCAACAGGCTGGCTCTCTCTGGCAGCATCTGTAAAGAGATAGAGATACCCTTGATGATGCTCAACTATGCAGTGAGCTTGTCCCTCACATTCCCACACTAGTGTCAAGCCAGACAAAGGATCAGCTGCATTTATTACATGCACCTAGAAAATGATCACAGGTATAAAAGTTGATTCAACAAATAATAAGAATAATATAAAAGTCAAAAAAATCTAAATAATACCTTTGAAGATGTGGTGGATAACATATTTACAGTCACAAACCGGAAATCCTTGGTGTGTCTTATGTTTACATGAACGTTATCTTGAGGCTCTTCCAAAAGCAATACATCTCCTTCCTTTGATCCAAGCAAGCTACAATATATCCTGATTTAACCAAAAAACAAACACGTGGTTTTACATCAAACAGTTAAGACAAATAAAGTTACAAGAAATTCAACAAATTACTAACCTACAAGGCCTCTTATTGTGATTAGTAACGACATAAAGCAGTGCTTGTCCACCCTTGGCCCAAGCCAAATTTGAAACTCTATCAGCTTGAGGCTTACTAAGCAATGAACCAAAATTCAAATCCCTTACAGATAATTTAAAATAATCATTGTCCTTATCATACATAGTGTATGCAAGATATCTGTGATCTGGAGACACCTCGGATAATTCCTCGTAAGCATAACCTATAAATCAAAATAAATATCATCGTTACTGAAATCAAATCAACAAAAGTCCAGAATAGTGAGATACCTCCAAATCTTTCGGCTTCTTCATTGTAATCTAGCAGCTTGTGCTCGATTCTCTTGCCGGAAGAAAAATCAAACCCTGCTGATGGAGATTTATTTGAAATGAACTCTTCATTCAAGCTAGCTAATCTCCTACATAGCACAGGATATTGCTTGCCTTCTTCAACCCGCCTATAGTACAACCTGCGGCAACAAACATTCGCCTCCAAATAGTAAAACAAACATTCAGAGGCCAAATCAAGATCCACAGCTAAACAGTATTCGATTGGCATTTCAAGAACACTCCACTTGTAACAATATATGTAACAAATTTCGGATTCCGAAAAAAAAAGAGACTAGTTCTTGCTCTCGGAAAGCAAAATATCTACTTTTTCTAAGTCCCAGTTTGAGGCACTTCAAAAGCACCTTTCAACTAGAAAATTTACTTTAAAATTCATAATCAAAATCTTTCTTTCATAAAATAGCTTGCTTTCAGAAGCAAAATTCATCATACTCTTGAATTCTGAACCGCAACACAAATTATCGATTCGAATTGGAGAGAGGTGTACCATGGGCCCCAACGGAGGGGAGGGTTGGAGAGGTCCGAGGCCATACGCGAGGCCATCTCAGATTGGAGCTTCGATTGGAGGCGTTCGGTGTCGGACAAGACGGCCTCGGTGTACTTCTCCTCTTGCTCCATGTAGACATCCATGTGACGCATGGCTACTTTATCGTTGAGTTGGGACATCCAACTGTATGGATCTTCCCAAGACTCGTTGTGGAGTGTGAAGGTTACAGGTTTTTGGGGTGGTTTTGGGGGTTTGGGTGGGGATGGTGGTGGTTGGGCTTTTTGGGGCTTATAGTGGACCAAACGGAGGGAGGGAAAGACGATTGAGGGATAGCAGAGACACCACCAGTACTGGTGGTGGCGAAGGGTGGTTAGAATATGGCGCATGGTGGCGTCTCCGGGTGGGAGTGACGGGGTTTAGGGTTTTAACCGTAGGAAGACGTTTTAAACTAATCGGCTAGGAGTACGGAAAAAATTAATTTGAAGATACTAATATATTTTTCAAATAGAGAATTACATCTAGTCCATCCGAAATTTATCACTTAATCACTAAGACTCCTAATATTTAAAATATTATACATAGACCTCCTGAAGTTTATACACATGTAACACTTAAACTACTGTCGTCAATGTTAATATATCTGTTAGTAAATTATATATTCAAGCCCCATTAAGTTTGTAAGCGTATAATACTTAGATCTTTTAATTTTAAAATATTATATTTAGACAAAAAATGTTTCAATTAAATATAAAATATCAAATATTTTAAAATTTACAAGCAAAATTTATGTTTTATTATGACATTTATTGAAATGAAATCAAAAACAAAATTTTAATTTTTTTTAAAAAATGATAATTAGTATACAATTATACTATTAGAATTTAATATGGTTATTTAAACAATTAAATTACCCCAATTAAAGTGAGAAGATATTATGTCTATTGCAGTTTGACCCCTTTTTTATTTTTTTATTTTTTATTTTATTCTAATAGATAATATAATTGTATATTAATTATATTTTTTATAAAAAAATTAATTTTATTTTAATAAATGATATAATATAACATAACATAAATTTTTGTTGTAAAATTTATTTTCTATTATGAATGACTTAGACGTCTTGTTTGATTTTTTGTTTTATTCTAATAAGTAAGTATAATTGTATACTAATTACGAAATTTTTTTTTTTAAAAAATAGATTTTTATTTTTGATTTTATTTCAATAAATGATACAATAGAACATGAATTTGGGTTGTAAAATTTAAAATATTTGATATTCTATTTTTGATAATTAGAGTTTTTGTAGTCTAAGTATAATATTTTAAACTGAAAGCGTCTAAGTATTACACGCCTATAAATTTCAAAGAGTCTGAATATAATTTACTAACAGATATAATAACAACATTTATGGCAGGGGGTCTACGTGTTACGCATATACAAATTTTAGAGGGTCTGTGTATAATATTTCAAATGCCAGAAGTTCTTAGTGATTAAGTGACAAACTTTAAAAAAACTGGGTGTAATTCTACTGTTTATAAAATAATAAAAATTTCATATTTTGACAAAAAAAAAAGACTTATAAATTTTCTCTCTTAAATTAATTATTATAGTAGATAGGATTAATAATACTTTTAATACTTAAAAGTATATATTTTTTATTAGTTTAGTCTTTGTTATATTAAATTTATCAATTTAGAGTAAATTCAACTCAACTCTCTAAAATGGTTAGCCAAAATATTTTTAAATATTCTATTCTCTACTTTGACTA
>CM042190.1:30857706-30884117 GCA_023539305.1 Ilex asprella
TTCTTTTATATATATGTGTATATATATATATATATATATATATATATATAAATGTTTGAAACTGCCCTATCACCAGCACCACTACCGCCACTCCACCATCACCCCAACTGCCCCACCACTAATACCACTACCACTACTCCCACTATACAACCCCACCCCCATCACCACTGTTGTCATCCCACCATCACCTCTGTCACAAAAACACCATCGTTGCCGCCATCGCCACAATGGTCACCCCATCACCAGCACTACACCTACTGTCCTACCACCGTCATCATCTCTGTCATTGCCACCCTACAACCACATCTGTCATAATAACCACAGCCACCGCCCCACTATCGTCGTCACCACCACCATAGTTGCCACCCCACCACTACCACCACCATTACCACAGTTGTCGCCACCTTACCACCATCACCCTCATCATCCCAACTCTATTATCACCATCGTCCACTCCCCATCACTACCACTGTCCCATCGTCATTCCCACCACCATCACCACAATTGTCATGCATCATCGATGACTATAACTGTCGTCCACCATCACCACTCACTACCATCGTCGTCTCATTGTTATATTTGTTATCACTGCCACCATCATCTCACTATCACCGTCAACTCCCACTGCCACCAAATACCACAACCTACCACCCCCCGTTGTTCACCATTACCGTCAGCCATTATCACCCACCATCACCCTCATTACACCTACCACAAACTAATCACCACCACCGTTATTTGTCACCACTCATCACACTGTCACCCAGAAGTACCTGTCATCTCCTACCACCATCATCTTCACCACCCACCATCGTCATCACCCCCACTACCATTACCGTCTCCCACCACCACCACCCACACCCATCATCACCACTGTCATCACTCATGATTGTCACTACCACCATCATTATCCAAACCCACCTCCACTATCATTGTTGCTACCCATGGGTGTTACCATCACCAAAATAGTCCCTACCCGCCACAATTATTATCGTCTCTCTCCACTGTCACCCACCACCACCACCGTCATTTGTAATCACTCATCACATTGTCGTCCAAAAGTACCTGTCATCGCCCACCACCATCATCGTCACCACCCACTATCGTCATCACCCCACCACCATCATTACCGTCTCCCACCACCACCACCCACACCCATCATCACCATCGTCATCACTTATGATTGTCACTACCACCATCACTGTTGTTACCCATGGTTGTTACCATCATCACAACAGTCCTTACCCACCACAATTATTACCGTCTCCCACCACTACCACCGCTCATCTCACTACAATCGGTACTTAAATTTCTTTCTCTATCCTCTATGTTTGTGATTTGATTTTGGGTGTGAATAAAAATATGTTTATTATTGATAACTTTTTTGTACTTTGTGCTTTCATGTACGAGAAATAACTAGTAGAAAAATATGAGAGAGATTTTTTTTAATATTAGTCAAACTCCTAAAATTTATGAGTTATTAATTTTCAAATTCGTTTTAATTAAATATAACTGCTAGGGATATTTTAGACAATGAAAATCAAAATTGACTTAATATTAAACAATTTTTTATGATAAATTTATCAAAAAATAAATCTAAAACGAAGAACCGATCTCCAAATTTTTCTATTTAAAAAATAAAAAAAGTAAAAAAAAATTAAGCCTAAGACACGAAAAAAAATAAAATATTTGGATGCCCTCCAAAACTTGGGGCCTACGCAGCCACCTTAGTGGCCTGTGCCCAGGCCGTCTCTGCACCCAACTCACCTAATGGATTTCTGTCCCAAATCTTCTTTTGTAGTGAGAGACGCATAAGATTACTTGTGCATGGGAAAGACATCTTCAGCCTGAGGGAGGGAGGGAAATAAAAGTAGTAATGTGTTTGTGTATGGTTGTGTTTTTTGGTGGAATATTTATACATAGAGCAAGTGAATAATGGATCAAAAAAAAAAAAAAGAAGCTAAGTGAATAAGATTTGGACAGACGTCTGTGTAGATATAACTTGAACAGTAAAAATAATTTCTTGACTAATGTATGTCAAAAAAACCTTACTTTTTTTAAACCTGCAGAATGTCGGCTACCAAATCCCCATGAGTTTGTAGACTCTAGAGTAATTTTAATAGTGTTTTTTTTTTAAGTATGTAATTTAAAATTATAATAAATAAAGAGAAAATAAGTGAAAAGTGAGAGAGAGACAAAGAACAGAGAAGTCAGTGTGAATTAGTGAAATTGTTTGACATTAAGGAATGTATTAATTGAATTGTTTGATATTAGGAGCCATGGTTTTTAGCTCTAGAAAAAAAATATTTAGGATAAATTTTATATTATTGAATCAAAATAAATAAAAAATAGATATATTTTAATTTTTTTTGTGCTTTTATAAGTTAAGAAATCAACTTCCAACTATAATATTAGGTAAATTTTGTTTTCCCTTTCAAATATTGTTAATATGTCTGTGTTAGGTTATCAAAATATGATACGACTTATTAATGCGGTATAAAATTAGAGAGTTTGTGTCTTTCTTCAACCATTCGTTTTATAAAAAAGTGAATCCAACGTCATACGATTAATAAATAAATTAGGTACGTGCAGAGTTAATTAAAAGAATATAAGATTTGACACGAATTTGATGTGACATAAATTAATAAATGAATCGGATAAAAATGAATTTGATATCACACCAATCTGAATATCTATATAATAAAACATGAGTGTGTTTGAATTTTATCTCAGTCATATTTTTCCTTCAAAATTATCACCAATCACTTACCTCACTCATCATCCATTTGTCAGACTCACACGTCTAATCGTATCTCTTATTTCTATTATATGTTTAATCATTTATATATTTTCTCTCTAAAAATATTATTTCACTTATTTCTATTATATATTTAATTATTTAATATTTGATTAATTTGTAATTAATATATTTTAAAAAATTTTAATATAGTGTGATCGATTTTTTGGACTTTCAAATTTTATATTTTATCATGCATTCAAACACGAGTTATAACTAGTTGTTGTATATTGTGGTAGTTAATAAATCAAAGCGACATCGTATCCTACCTACATGGAAACCGACCCAGCCCAACAGTTTATTTTTCTTTTGAATTTGATTATTTATTTGGAAGCTGGAAATAGAAATAAAGTTCCCACTTCCCTCGTTGTATATATTTTCGTCTCAATTTCTATTCGCATCGAAGTTGGACATGGCCGACGGAGCTGGGAAATCGGAAACCCTAGCTCCGAATGTGGAGTCTGTTGAAGCGATTATGGAATTGAGCGCTCAAGGAGGGACAGATTCTTCGTGTAACAACAACGACAATGTTGAGAGTTCTGGTCTGATATCCGAAGTCGACCGTGAGAAGTCATTGGAGTACGCTGACGAGTTGATGGAAAGAGGCTCGAATGCTGCGAAAGAGCGAGATTATGTTGAAGCGACCGACTGCTTCAGTCGTGCCCTAGAAATCAGGTTAGGTTTATGGAAATTTAACGCGAACTTGGAATTTTCATGGTCTGTTTGCTAACTCTCTTTTTGTTCTATAGTCTCAGATAGTTCGTTTGCCGTCGTGTGGGTTAGAGTTTTTTGTTTTTTAAAAAAAAAAAAAAAATTTACGTAGTTCACAGCTAATGGACGAAAAAGATATAGTGAAATTGAAAGGGCCATAGTTAGAGTGAGTACATTTAAATATTAGTTTTGGGTAATACTTAATTAACTTACTTCACAGATAATGGACGAGAAGGATACAGTGAAATTGAAATGTCCACATTGAGAGTGACTACATTTATCTATTAGTTTTGGATAATATCTTCCCAGAGAATGCTAACTAGCCTACATTGAGATTTTGGTATGTATGTATGAGCATTG
The DNA here is from genome assembly GCA_023539305.1 of Ilex asprella. NCBI lineage: Eukaryota > Viridiplantae > Streptophyta > Magnoliopsida > Aquifoliales > Aquifoliaceae > Ilex > Ilex asprella. Next base: position 30,861,575 of record CM042190.1, read on the forward strand.
CCCTTTTGAACCCAAACTGACGCATCTAAAGGAGTTATTTGTTCTGTCTTGTGCCTTTGTGGAACCCTGGCATCATAACATTGAAGAGATGTATGATTGATGGTTGTTGTGGCAAATGCATTGATAAAATAACTTTATTGACTAGAGTATACCATATTCTGGTGCACAAATACCCTTTCCATTGCTGGAGATTGGATGTCAAAGTTGTCAAACCAGCCAGTGTAGTTTTCCTTCAAACTGAGGTTTCTGCTCTTCAGGAGACAATGTTTTTTCTCTATAAAATAAATTGAAGACCCACCCAGGCATATCCTTGCGGTTCATGATTGCTTCATAATGCTTCAAAAAAATTTGCATGGTTGATTTGCTGATCTCTGTTTTTTGTTTTTTTGTTGACTGTACTCTTTACATGTCATGCAAAGATATTCTAGTAAGATGTTTAATCAGTAATGTAGAGCTACGGCAGCACTACAATCAAAACATAAAAAGATTTACACATGGTTACTTGATGGCAAGTATTCTAATCATTGTTTTGTCTGACAGGGCTGCACATTTTGGTGAACTTGCTCCTGAATGCGTCAATGCGTACTATAAATATGGATGTGCCTTGCTGTACAAAGCTCAAGAAGAGGCTGATCCATTGGCTACTGTGCCCAAGAGACAGGGAGAATCTCAACAAGAATCTGTTAAAGATGAATCTGTTAAGAGTGTCATTAATGGTGAATCTTCTGCAGCTTCTGTTTCAAGTAATGCTGTACCAGAGGGGAATTCAAATCACCAGAAAGGATCGCATGCTGATGGTTGGTATAGATGCTTATGATATTTATTCATGAACTTTGATTTTTTTTGTAGCATGCTAACAGGTGAGAAAGATATATGCTTCCCTTCAGAACAGGTTAATGTATAATTGCATTTCTGGCTATTAACTGTAGGGAAATCCTATAGGCATGGCCACACTTTATAATTGTTAAGATGACACCTATATTTACTTTTTTAGACACTTGTAGAATTTTGTGATGGGCCAATTTCGTTATAGAAATAATGTGCTGCATCGCATTTATGTGACTTGTTTATCTGTAGTACGCACAAGTAGAAATTGTTCACAATCTGTTGCTTTATGTTTTATGTGATGCAGTTGTCAGTGGGAAGGATCAGGAAGAAGAAGATGAGGAAAGCGATGATGAAGACCTGGATGAAGCAGATGAGGATGAATCTGACCTGGATTTGGCATGGAAAATGCTAGATGTTGCTCGAGCAATTGTTGAGAAACACTCTGATGACACAATGGAGAAAGTTGAAATATTGTCAGCATTGGCAGAGGTTGCTTTGGAAAGAGGTCCATTATCTTTTGTGTAAAATGAGAATCTTAGTACATATTAGATCGACACTTTCTGGAAAATCTGTGCTTAATATTCTGGTTAGTGCATTTTAACATTGTTTATCTCTGTTCAGAGGACATTGAAACCTCCCTCAGTGATTACCTGAAAGCACTTTCCATTTTGGAGCACGTGGTTGAACCAGACAGCAGACATATAGCTGAACTGTATCCTTTTTAAGGTTGAAACCTGTGTTCCATATTAATTGTGCTTAGAATTATTGATTTTTGTGTACTTTAGGTTTTCTAAGTCACCACCTTGACTGGAGAATCCAGAAATTTCAGGATATGCTTGTGTTTGGAAATTGGTTCAGAAGCTCAGGATGCGATTCCTTATTGTCAAAAGGCTATTTCAGTTTGCAAGTCCCGGGTGCAGCGGCTCATGAGTGACCTAAAGAGTTTTTCAGGAGTAACAGCAACATCAGCTGCTCCTGGATCAGAGCTAAGTGTCCAACACTCTTCTAGTGCATCCCAGTCTGTTGTTTCTGTTGCAGATAAAGAAGCCGAGATTGAAACACTCACTGGCCTCTCTGTTGAGCTGGAAAAGAAGGCAAGTCAGTCTTAACATCCTATTGGATGTCACTGCATTAGTATTTCACTATGGTGTGTTAAGCGGAATTCTTTTAATTTGCAGCTTGAAGATCTCCAACAGCTTGTCTCGAACCCAAAATCAATCCTCTCAGATATACTTGGAATAGTAACTGCTAAGGCAAAAAGTGCTGAAAAGAGTGCTGCTTCGGTGATGATGAGCTCGTCACAGAAGGGTACTGCTAGCAGCAGTGGAGGTTTTGAGTCTCCTTCTGTTTCCACTGCACGCACAAATGGTGCTGCTGGAGTGACACATCTTGGCGTGGTGGGTAGAGGAGTCAAGCGGGTTTTGACGAATTCAGACACAGCAGTGTCTAGTGCAGTTAAAAAGCCCACATTAGATCCCTCACAATACAAAGGTGATTGCAATGCCTCTTAAAAGCTTTTTATTTATGCTTCTGTTTGGAAACTGTCAGTGTGAAGTGATACCAAGAATTTGGGATGACAAATCTTGCCTATTGATGTTCGAGTTTGGAGTCTTAATTACTAATGTATCATGGGTCAGCCTTTGGTACCTCCTTATTAGCACTGTAGGATTGTATATGTCCTCCTGATTCGAAGTAGAGTATTCTGGTATGAGCTTCCTATCATCATCTGGCGTCAGAGCAGTATTTTTTACTCTGGATTAGCTGTTCTGTGTTAATTGCGTATTAGTTTGTTCTGCGGACGTAATTCATACCATCTTTAAGGCGATGAAGATTTTATATTTTTATTATTGTTTTTCTAATATTTTATTTTTTATTATTATTTTGGAAGAGTAATTTATATAAATAATACACTTGTATATGTGTTTTTTTGGTCATAGGGTGTCCAGGCTTACGATGACTGCTCTTTTGAACCCTAAGACGAGCTACCGTAGCTTTTGTTAATTTAAGGACATAACTCTCGACAAACACGGGTGACAGGCCTTTTAGTGGTGTTAAAAATATTAAATCTAAAATCTCTTAGACTTGATCATTGAGTCATCTCTAAGGGTTATACTTGTATATGAATGAATCAAATGTGGATAAACAAAAAGCACAAACACACTAACTAAAAAGTGGTTAAAAAGTAAAAAAATTAAAAAATTCTCCTCTGAGGAAGATGCCAATTGCATCTTGTTAGCCAGCCTGAGACTTGGGCGGCCAAACATAGTGATTTTGATGAGTGTGAAAAGAGAATAGTAGGTGGATAACTATGTGAGGCGATACCTTCAGAACTAAGTTCTTGCACAAACTGGTCACATAGTACACAAGTTCGATGCAATCAAAGTGATTTTGATGCTATAAAACTGCAAGTAGATAAGAGAGCTGAGGCACTACCAAATTATATCAATCTTTCGAAGAAATAATTCCGGTAAGGATGTGCTTTAGAGTTGAGTGTAAGCAGTGTGGGAACTACACATGGGGTGGGTGTGGTGATCACCTGACCACCCTCTATGCCTCCATAGATAAAGAGAAGCACTGCATGTGTCGCTCATGCCCTGGGGTTGTCATACCGTCCGAGGAGGTGACCACGGAGCAACCATCCGGAGCCCCGGCTTCAACCACCAACGGTAATTCTGCAAACTTTGCACTGCCCTAAATGATGCAATGAGGATTGAATATGGTGATAGCTTCATTTTGGTTCCGATTCTATTCATGATCAATTTGAACTAGAAGCTTAATCTTGAATGAAAATTGTACGATAAGGGTCGGTAATGGCACGGGCTGGGGCAGCCACAAATCTGTAGCCCATGTCCGCTCATGAGTCCGGCCTTTAGAGATTGGCCTATGTTGCCATGTCAAATTTGCCCGGGCTGGGGCAGCCACAAATCTGCAGCCCATGTCCGCTCATGACTCCGGGATTGGGCCATGTAGCCATGTCAAATTTTCTTGGAAATTGACATTTTTCTTTTCCTGAATATGGCGAGCCACGGGCATACCAATCCTGCCACGTCGGACAATTGGACTGCCCTTGGTGGGTCAGGCTAAAAGACCAAGGACCTGTTTGTTTATTGAGTTTGGACAGGTTTGGAAGGGAGTTTTAAAAAAATATCCGATGTAGGATTTTTACATGGGATTCAACCCAATCTAATCCAATTATATCCTAATTCCAGAACTCTCTTGTGTGGATCATTCAAACATGCCCCAATGAATTGTCTAGCTAATGGGTCAGCCCATGAGCCGCGGGCCCTTATGAACTAAAAAAGGATTGCCTAGTAATTGTCTTTGTTAATGTTTCTTGTTGCAGATAAGACCAAAACTTGAAGATGCATTGCTTGCCCGTCAACACAAGCTGCACAACTAATGGTGGGAATAAGCATTAATAATGGGGAGAAAGAGAGAGTTTTAGTTGGATACTATCGTATCCTGTTGAGTCAATAATGTTTATCTAAAGCTTGTTTGAAGAATAATACTGGTACAAATGATGTTCTGTGTAGGGAAATCGAGGTCAATGCGCATTGACCAACTCTGAGATTTGGAGTTGTAATTGTGTGGTAGTATTAGTTGAAAATTGCAACCGCAAGTGCATGATTTCTTTCCTATTCTCTTTCTCACTCATTCTGTCATTATTCTTATCCGCTCTTTTTTGTAATTTGATATTTGTCCGTTAATAGAGCACACGACACTTTTATTGAGAGATATCATAGATTTGCGTTTTAGAAATAATTTATATATATGCATAGATATAGTGTTTTCCATATACATATGAGGTGCGTTTTTTGAACATTTTTTAAATTTGAAGTGACAAGAGAGTCAGGAGTTGAATTGGCAGGATTATCTCTTTATATGTAAAGAGAGGGAAAGAGGATTAACAAGAAATCTCTAAGAAACTCTACTAAATTGATAGATCAAAATTCACAAGGCTGCATAACCAACCATTAAAAAAATCATACAAACAATTGATATGGTAATATCCTCTATTTACAATTTCTACCTCGAGTGATCGATTAATTAACTAATTTACGAAAAATATCTTATGTTTTTTATGTTGTTACGCAAATTACAAAAGAATTTTTTAAAATAATAATAGTTGAATAAGGAACTACCAAAACCATAATTGAATCAAATGTTGGAAAATAAACAAGAGAAATTACCAGAGCTATTGGTGAAATCAAATCCTCCTATCCCAAAATGCAGAAGATGTTGAACACCAAGAGAGAGAGAGAGAGAGAGAGCTGGGCCTTAGCAGCGATGGGCCCAACTATGTACTCGACTATGGGCTCGTCCTCAACTTTTGACCGAGTGGACCTTATCCAGAATTCCCGAACCCGTTGATAATACGGGGTTATATTAGTAATTTCATCCCTAACTTAAACCCTAAAGTAGTTCTGTTTCATTTGTCGACTATAAGTAGACCCCGTTGTGACAGAGCTTTTAGCGTTTGTGTATGGCTCTCTCTGCGCCTCCACAAGCTTCATACATTTCTGCTTAGGGTTTATTCTGATTGGTGTTTCAGATGCTTTATTCTTCCCAATTTTTTATGGTGCTGAGCTATTATTTTTCATATTTGATACATATATATATATATATATATATAGTTTTTTCTGTTCTGTTCATGGAGTATGTTTCTGCGATTTTATTTGTTTTGAAGTGTTTTTTTTTCTTTTTCTGGGTTATAGAAGTGGGGTTTTGGTTTCTCGGTGATGAACAATACGATGACGAGTCCGATCCATTCAATTTAAAATCCTGACGACAAATCGAGGCATTTGTCTGAGAGAAACGAACTACCCCTCTTTCAGTGTCCTTCATCTTCCTTTTGCAGAAATGCTAATTTCCTGATCATCACTGCAATAGTTGTTTTAAAAATATATATATTTTTACCAGTTTTTTATTGTTTAGCTCCTTTCCATTCATACAGAAGATGAAAATCTGGTTATGTGATGCAATCACTTGAATAGGCCTGCATAGATCAACCCTAATGATAGCAATTTTTTAAGGATTTTTCGCACTTTGCACGTCTCGATTTCCACTTTAAAAGAATATTTTTTTTCACTTTGTCCTCTAAATATATTATAAATTGATTTTAATGTGACTTTAGACTAACATTAGTTTCAAATTTTGTTCAAAATTGGTGCACATTACAATCTAGCATATGAATGGTGAATTTATATTCTTTTCGGGTGGCATTTGTATTAAATTTAACAGAATTAATTTGAGGGTAACATTTGAGATATAATATCAAAAAAATAAATTTTCAGGGTTTAAAGAGTAAATTAAAGTATGTACAAAATATGGAAAATCCCAATTTTAATCAAGAATGAATATCTCAATTCCTAGCATTATTTAGTACTTGTGTTGCACCTGCATAAAATTTGTAAAACTTAAGGAAAAATTTCAGTCAAATCTCTTCTGATTTATTATATTCCTAGAACATCCTATTTATTATAAAAAAATCACTAACATCTCCTTTTGTCATTAAATTATTATTTTTAACTTAAAAAAATTCATCTAAATATTAAAAATACTTGTACATAAATTTTAAATAATCTTTTTGCATAAAATTTAATTCTAGCTAATTATATTTTTAATTTTTTTATGTATTAAAATTCGAGTTAATTTGATCTTTACTAAAATTGTTTGTATTGATTAAAATTTGTTTCGAGTAGAGTAAAATTTATATTTTTTTATTTATTTAAATTTGTACTAATTAAAATTTATTTTTTATATATTAAAATTTATATATTTTTTATGTATTAAAATTTGAGCCAATAAAAATTTAATATGAGTTGATTTAAAATTTAATTTGAGTTAATTTTTAATCGATTCGAATAAAATTTTAATATGTAAAAAAATATAATTTTTAATCCACTCAAATTTTAATACATATAAAATTTTAAAAATAGAGGGTGTGTGAATGAAGTTTTTTCTCAAATATATCATGAATAATTTAATAAAATTATATTCTAATTATTACATTTAATCTGACAATAGTGTCAGTAGAGATTCAAAAAATAGAGGAAGTATCCTTGAAAATATGATAAATTAAAAAAGGTGTAACTAAAATTTTTCCCATAATCATGAAAATTATTGGAAATGAAAGCATTTTAAAAAATAATAATAATAATAATAAGTAGTTAAGTCATAAGAGAGTGGTGGGGTAGTTACAAACTTACCACTCACTCGAGCTAAATGTTGTAGTATTAATTGGATGAAAATAATTAAATAAATCTAAATTCTAGAAAATTAGGAAAGGAAAGGGAAGATTTTATTTTCAGCAATGAATTTTATTTTATGAAATAACGTGATTTTAAGGAGAGCTTGTTCTTGATTTTGAATATTTTTTAGAACGTCTAATTAGGTTGTATATGAAATTATCACTGTTGATAAAGAGTTTGATATTTTTATTTTAAAAATTTGATATCAATAATGAGCTTATTCTTGATGTTTATTATTCATTTAATAATTAAAAAATGTGATTGTCCTTCTCAATCCAAATTGTCGCCATCCCAAAGAATGCTCCAATTAGGTAAAGTTTGGGCCTCCATGGGCCTCACCTAGCTTCCTAGGATGACCCAAAAAAAAAGACCAGCAAGGACCAAGATTTGAAGAATTTTACTGTCACATAATTGGGCCTCCATGGGCTTTTCCAAGGATCCAATGTATAGGCATTTATCTGGGGCTTGCATGGGCTAATGCGCTGGGACTCCATGGGCTTCAGCTAATATGTGAGTGAGGTCCATCGGTTTCACCTGTCCTATTCATGTATCTCCTCCGACTACGCTAACTGAAGGCAAAGAATGTGACCCCCCGTTTAATGAAAAACCGAACTAAGCTAATTGAGTAGATACTCTTTGTTGTGTCGAACAAATAGGTGCACTTTAATAAATTAAAAAAATAGATATCTACTGCAGTCCATGACCGGAAACAGCCTGCATGAGAGACTGGGGATGGTCCACACCAATATCCAGCATGAGGGAGTATCTTCATCCTTAGTTACAGACATGCCACATGGCAAACAATGAAACCAGTGACTTCAGATCAGAGCAACCAATGGAAGAAGACCTTATCCTAACCCATCCCTTATCTTACTCACACCATAGCCACCAAATTATTTGTCCACCCTCTCCACACGAATCACTTCCCTTTTATTTCCTAAACAGAGGATCAGAGAGAGAGAGAGAGATTGGAAACAATGGCAGCCTCACTACAAGCAGCGGCCACCCTCATGCAACCAACCAAGGTTGCAGTTCCTTCTAGAAACAGCCTGCAGCTCAGGTCCTCTCAGAGTGTTTGCAAGGCCTTTGGTGTAGAACCTGCTGGCGCCAGGCTGACTTGTTCTCTACAAACTGAGCTTAAGGACTTGGCTCAGAGATGTGCCGATGCTGCCAAGCTTGCTGGATTTGCGCTCGCGACTTCGGCCCTCGTCGTCTCGGTATACTGCTTTACTCAGCTGTCGCAGTGATTCATGTTATCCCATTAACAGTTCATAAATGCGAATTGTATAAATTGACACACACTTCATATCTAAGTTAGTTTGACAGCATAGTGAGATTGTTCAAATTTGAACATACTATTTGAAGCATCAACTGAGGAGGGTTTCAGTCATGCCATTGTATCAGAATTTTTCTTTAATTTTATTTTATTAACGATTCAGTTCAGGATTTGCTTTATGAATGCTTATATATTACTATGATTCATGTGTAGACATGATGGGTTTCTTTCATCATGCATCATTGCTTCACCAATGGATGGGATTCTTTCATCATGCATCATTTCTTCACCAATGGACTCCTCTCGAGTTTACTCGCAAGAAGTAATTATTGAAGTTGTTGTTGTATGGTTCCCATGTGTGTGCACGTGCCTTCTTTTAGCACCAAGGAAAGAAAGTATTATGAGTCTATTCAAATATAAAACTGGAAGGGTTTGTGATAACAACTTTTCAAACAAATTTCTTATTGGACGGAGGATGCCCAAGTAGGATTAAGAGCTGAGCATTGAAATTCTTCATGTTCTCTAACGATCCAGTAGAAAACATGGCCCTGGATGAGAGAAATTTGGTGCTACAGGAACATTTGTGTCGTGTTTAATGTTTGTTATGTCATGAAGCTATCAACTCCTTGAGTGCCAAATCTATGTTGTTCATATGTGAATATCAACCTAGATCTGGGGGATAGATGGTAGACAATATCGTATTGCCAGTAGGTGGTAGTCTAATATTTGCACTAGTTGTACAGGGAGCAAATGCTGAAGGGGTTCCAAAGCGTCTAACATACGATGAGATCCAGAGTAAGACATACCTCGAAGTAAAGGGAACTGGTACAGCTAACCAGTGCCCAACTATTGATGGTGGAGTTGAGAAATTTGCCTTCAAACCAGGCACATACAATGCCAAGAAGTTCTGCTTGGAACCCACATCATTCACTGTTAAGGCTGAGGGTGTCAGCAAGAATGCCCCACCTGAGTTTCAAAAGACCAAGCTCATGACCCGCTTAACTTACACCCTCGATGAGATTGAGGGACCATTTGTAGTATCTCCTGATGGCACTGTTAAGTTTGAGGAGAAAGATGGGATTGACTATGCTGCTGTTACAGTTCAGCTTCCTGGTGGGGAGCGTGTGCCCTTCCTCTTTACCATCAAACAGCTAGTAGCCTCTGGCAAACCGGACAGTTTTGGAGGCGACTTTCTTGTGCCGTCGTACAGAGGTTCATCCTTCCTAGACCCAAAGGGAAGGGGTGGATCTACTGGTTATGACAATGCAGTTGCTTTGCCAGCTGGAGGGAGAGGTGATGAGGAGGAGCTTGAAAAGGAGAACATAAAAAATGTTGCATCTTCAACAGGAAAAATCACCTTGAGTGTTACTAAAACCAAGCCTGAGACTGGGGAGCTAATTGGGGTTTTTGAGAGCATTCAGCCATCTGATACTGACTTGGGATCAAAGGCCCCCAAGGAAGTGAAAATCCAAGGAATCTGGTATGCTCAACTTGAGTAGTAGAGTGATTTAGCATATGTAATCTCTTTTTGGTTTGGATTTTGTTGAAGATGTCGCTGAACTTTCTTCTGCCTGATCGAGCCTATTATCTTGCTTGTATATTATCCTTATATCTTATGATAATGCTTCCGAATTTCAAGTATCATTTTAGATGATGATAAAATGTACAGAAGTTTAAACCCAATACACCATGCGATTGTAGTTTGATATACTGCTCATTAAAACGTTTTAGCTTGCCAAAATTGAGGCATTGTACGGACCTCCTCCTTTAGGTACATTTTTAATGAAATCTTCCTAGGCAGGTCAGATGAAGTTCCTTGGGAAGTGGAATGAGCTGAGTGACTCTGTTGCACAACTAACTTGAGTAATTATGGCATCAAAGAAACAAAATTTAAGACTAAGAAACATAAAACCAATATTAAAAAGTAATAGACAAGCATGCAGTGAAACTTACAGTAATTGGCAGGACTCTTGTTGTGGGCAAAACTGCTTGCACATAGTTACTCTGTCTTGGCTCCATGCCACAGTTGAAAGTTGGGGCATCATCATTTTTGAATTCTCTGCTTGCAAAAGATATCTACTGAACAGTTGCATGTCTGTATAAACTTCATGCATAAACGTTGGATTTTATAAGAAGTGCAAGCTTGGGGATTATTCATAATTCCAATCCTGCTATAAACTTTGGTACTGGCATTGTTTCTTGGAACATGCCAAGGGAACTCCCTGCCAGTTTTAGATGGGCATGTTAATCTACAATTCAAATATTGAGTCATGTTCTTCCACTAGAAAAAATAAAACAAAAACACGAAAGAAAAAACATTTCCATGTCTACCTTTCACAGCCACTCTGCCCTGTAAGATGAAAAGTACTTGGGCCTATATTAATCAACATGCTATGCACTAATTTATTGCAATTGGAATCGGCAATCCCTCATAAATATTTGGAAGCATTGAAACAACCAGTGTGTTGTGAAGGAGGACATTCATCACAGCTTCAAAGGATTATTTCTCTCCCTCCATGAATGAATCTTCTCCTCGGCAAAATTAGTTCTACTCCCTTTAATGGATATATCTCTATATGCACCTTCTGAACAGCATTCAGGAATATGCATATTTTCAACTCGAGATGGCAACAAGGTACCTCTTGGTCACATGTAGTGATTTCTTGTAAAGAGCTGCCTCATTTGTTTCAAGTTCCAGCATCTGTGTATTATGAATCCCATGCAAATGCAATGGATGTTATGGAACCACTCAATTCATTGAGTTGATTTTTCCATGTGGCAGATCACCCAGAAGCTGGATGTAGGATCACCAAAAATCTTTACAAGAGCAAAACCCATCTTTAAAATGGTGAAACCTTAAGGCATCTCTGACAATAATCTGCACACCTACAATCTTTGCCATGTACTTGATGGCATTATGACAATCACCACATATTCTCAAGTTCTTGAACACCTTCAACGATGATTCCCCATTCAAATTAAGTATCCCGAAAGCAACAGCAAGCTTCTCACTGTGATTGCACAAACTATCCTCCTTTTCCTCTTGATGTAAATCTTGCAGGACATAGTCTGTGTCAGGCAAATATCCCGCTAACCTCATTTTTTCACCCACATCATCCAGAAATCTGTAGATCTCATCACTCTGGTCATTACTCTTATCACCAACCACAAAAGTGTGGACTTTATTTCTCAACTGAACCCAACTACAACCGGGTAGTTTCCTGATTCCTTTGTCTCTCATCAATTTTCTTGTTTCTGAGGCTTCTCCCCATAGTTTAGCAGCAACGAAGATGTTAGATAATAGTATGTAATTTCCAGGGTTGTGTGGTTCTATCTCAAACAGCCGTTTTGCGGCAATTCTACCCAAGTCCACATTCTTGTGTACTCTACATGCACCAAGTAAGGCTCCCCAAGCACCTGCACTTGGTTCTATGGGCATTTCGAGGATGAAACGATAAGCTTCTTCTAGGCGACCACCACGACTCAAGACATCAACCATGCAGGAGTAGTGCTCCGCATCAGGTTCAATGGCATGATCCCTACTTATGGAATGGAAAATCGAGAGGCCCTCGTCTACCATCCGTGAATGGCTACAACCACATAGAACACCTGTAAAAGTAACAGAGTTTGGTTGGACCCCCGAGTTTAGCATTTTAGTGAAGAGCAACAAGGCTTCCTCTCCATTTCCATGCATCGAGTTTGCATTGATCATGGTGTTCCAAGCAACTTTATCCTTTCTGGGCATCATGTTAAAAACACTGCGAGAGAGTTCTAGCTCACCACATTTAGCATACATGAAAACTAAAGCAGTTGTGGCAGTCATGTCCTCCAAAATCCAATGCCTAAAGATATACCCATGAATCTCCTTGCCTCCCCTCAAGCTTTCTAAATACGTGCAAGCAGGTAAGATACTAGTGATAGTGATCTGATTGGGTTTCAACCCCGATTCTTGCATTTGGCCAAGTATCTCAAGCGCTTGTTGGGTCCGCCCACTTTGCATGCACCCACCAATGACAGCATTCCAGGAGGCATAATTCAATTTGACCCCTTCAACTCTCATTTGACAGAATAGATTAAGAGCCTTCTCGCATTCTCCATTCGAGAAATAAGCTGTTATGATCACATTCCATGATACAATGTCCCGATGAGCCATCTTATCAAACACCAATTGAGCTTGCCTGATGCTTAAACAACTAGCATACATGTCCACAAGTGCACTACTCACGAACACATTATCTTCCACTCCATTTCTAATAACAAATCCATGAACCTCCCTACCCAAATTCAAATAATTCAAATCCGAACAGGCAGGAAGAATCGTAGACAATGTGACCGAATTAGGCGTCAACCCATTTAACACCATCTCATGCAAAGCTCGAAGGGCCTCTCTTGGTAGCCCACAATTTATATAACAAGAACACATCGATGTCCAAGAAATCACATCTTTAACCTTCAAATCATCAAAAATTCTTCTTGCGCCTTCAAAGTATCTGCATTTCCCATACATATCAATCATTGCATTACCCAAAAGCAGATCAGAGCGAAAGCCAAATTTATTAGCATCTTCATGGATCTCCTTGGCTTTTACAATATCCACTGACATCGCACAAGCCTTGGCAACTGATAACAAGACCAACGTATCTGGTACAATACTCCTATTTCGCAATTCAGCATACATTTTTATTGCTTCCTTTGGGAATCCCTGTTTGGAATAAGCAGATATTAAGACTGTCCAGGTAGGTAAATCTGGTTCAGGAATTTTATCGAACAATTGACGAGCACGCATTAAATCTCCAGACCTAGAGTATACCTTCAGGAACTTAAGACTCAAATGAGGTGGGAGGCTAGTAGTTAGTTTTGAAAGCATCTATACTTTCAGTTTTCTTCTTTAGGAAAAGAGTTGGTTGATCAGTGATCTGGTAGTCAAAGAAGCTGCTTGTGGCTTGTGAACCCTCTTCGTTTTGATTGCTTTGCTGACAAAACTAAGATAAAAGAAAAGAAATCTCGATCAGCCAAAAGGCATAGATCAAAATCCCAATGTCTCCACGATTTCTCAGGCGCTGAAGTAGTGTCAGTCGTGTCCTTTTAACGATATTAACGGTATGGACCTCATCGACGACCTGCTGAGACCAGAAGCTTAAATAATTATAGGACGAATTACAATTTGTACCCTAAATGATTTAAGAATGTTTACTTTTTACTCTTAAATATTAGATTTTCAATATTGCACCCTCAATTTATTAAGAGTAGTTCTGTCAAAGTCAATGGATCGGATTCAAATTCTGATTCTGTTTCAAATCTGAATCCGATTACCCAGATATGGATTAATATTTTTTTATAGATAATCAGAACCAAAATTCAAATTCAATATCTTATATTTTTCACGTATTCGGATTTGGATATACTTACATTCGATCCGATTTATTTGTACATTTTTTATATAAATATTAAAGAAATTAAGTGATTATTTAAAAAAAATTGCTGAAATTTAGGTATAATTTGTTAAAATTTAGTTAATTAAGTTATTTGGATCGGATTTGAATTAGTCGGAATCCAATCCAACCACGATCTATTGACATTCCTAATTAAAAGTGTTGCAATGTGACATTTTTCATTAGTTTTCATTACTTATTCTGCTAATATCAATAGAGTGTTTTTTGAAAAAATAAACAACGAAAGTTAATGAGAGGGTCATATTGCAAAATATTTTCATATACTGAGAGTGCAATACGAAAAATCTAATATTTGTAAGTACAAATTAAAAATTCTTAAATTTTTTGGATGAACAAATGAGAATCTCCCATAATTATATATGGGAATTCTATTTATTTTTTAGGAGGAATGATTTATAATATCAAAGATCGAACTCAACCACCGAAAACACCTTTTAGGATTTTTACTGAGTACCATATATATTAATACCATCGCTATTTTACTTCTTCTTCTAATTTTCTTTTTCTTTTTTGTTATTTTTCTATATAAGGTATTCAAGCCTCTTGACCGGATCCTTGACCCACCCTATGAGAATCATACACTAGTCTGCCTTTTTTATTTAAAAAAAAAAGTTATATGCAAGAGAAAAGCTAATATTTAAATAGATTGTGGGAATCAAAAAGCTAATATTTTTAACAACGTGAAATTATCTCGAGTATATATTTTTAAATTCATTTTAAAAAATATAATTTTTTAGGATATTTAATTATCTAGAAACATATACATTTTGTAAATTGAGCTAAGAATTAACTTTAAGATTATAATGTAAAAATCTATTCTTCGAAAAATTGCATTATTCATTTAGCATGTACGCATTATTTTGGGTTTTTATATATAAAAAAAAGGGTGTACACTATTTAATAATCAATTAATATTAGTATCTATGAAGGAGATATGCGATTTGACTAAAATAAAAAAATATTTATTACGGGAGACATACTTTCTAATAGATTTTCTAATCTATAAGTAACAAATTTTTCACTAGACAAATATAACATTTTACCCAAATCATGTGTTAATCATAGAACACCATTGTGTCGTAATAAATTTGTGAATTTTGATGTAACGACTAAATTAAAACTCAAAGGACTTGATTGTTGCAATTGAAACTTTAAGGACAAAATTGAAACTAGGTGTATACTTTAAGGATATAAATTGTAATTTACCCAAAATAAATACAACACAGAAACGGAGAAGAGAATCTAATAAGATTTGGCATTCTGTGGTTGGAATATGATATGAGAGTTATACAACTTTATTCTGAATTAATCATACTAATGTTTGGTTTGAAATCTCTTTAAGGATTATTTTTTAAAATTTTCTAATATTATATTCTTGACTATTTAAATGAATAATGTGCCCAGTTTAAATTAATCATAATTTATTAATTATGAGAAATTTTTAAAAAAATATAGAGTGAGAATTTGAAAGATATTGTGAAATAAAGAAAGAATGTCAATGTACTAGTCATAACTCGTGTCTGAAGGCACGATAGAGCATAAAATTCGAGTTCCCAAAAAATTAATTTCACTATATTAAATAATAATTTTTCTTTCATTCATTTATTTAATTACATCATTCAAAATTTATTTTTACCAATTATTTTCTTAAAAATATTGATAAATTATTTTCAAAATACATAATTTGATAAAATTTTCTCAACATATGTATACTATAGTGTATAGATAATGTCTGAAATAAAAATTATGTTTAACTATAAATTAATCAAATATTAAATAATTGAACATGTAACAAAAATGAGTATTGTAATGATTTTGGGGGGAAAATATATGAGGGATAAAATTTAATTTTTTATGTGTTTTATTATATAAATTTGAGAGATATAGTTTTTGTTGGACAAATATACCTTTATGAACAAGTTCTATGACGTCTTTATGTTGAAACAAATTAATAAATTTAAATTGAAATACTGAATTAAAACTCGTTTAATACTTCAAGGATGCAATTATATTAATTAAAATTTCAGGGATAGTAAAAATTACATGCATATTTCAGGGGTATAAATTATAAATTATTAGTGCGTCAAATTGAGACAAATTTCATACTAATTAAATTTAAAAATAAAATAATTAATTTATACCGATAGTAAATAAATTAGATTAATGTCATACACATAAAACAAATATAAATATGATAAATCCATATAATTGTATTATATGAAAAGAATTAATTTTTATAAACCATAAGAACAAATTCTTACTAACCGTTCAAAAACTAATGCCATACATTACTGAGGATATGACACTACCCATAAGTACTCAATTCTAATAAATCTTAGGGGAGGTAACTGGAATATTCACCTTTTTAAAACCTTTACCATGCCAAAAAAGTAAGGATGTCCATAGGCCGGTTTACCTATGTTATTCAGCTTAAAAAAAAATAGGGGCTAAACTCGATAGGTCTGATAGTTGGTCTGCCGAATTCGAGCTTAATATCCTTAAAAAAATGACTTAAGTTTGCCCCCAAACTCATTACTAGGCCTGAAGCCTAGTAGTTCGTCCGAAAAAACTCGACCTAAAAACTATCCTGCCTACCCTTCATTTGAAAAAAAATTATACTTTTAAACCATTAAATTTCAGGCTTTAAAATAAGTCTCAAAATGTCAAAATTTAAAGTTGTAAAAATTTAAATAATATATATATTTTTCTATGTATTAAGTATACAAATTTTAAATGGTAGAATAATGCAAATAATAGATAAGCGACTAGGTGTCAAACTAGTGGAGATGTATTCATTTTATTGGATGTAGTTCATCCCCCTAATCTAAAATAAAATTATTTATTATTTTATTTTTATCTATTTTAACTCTACTTTTGATTCAAAAATATAATTTAAAAAAATATTAAGTTACAAAAAATATTCATTATTTTTAGATGAAATTGTATATAAAAAATCTACTAGCAGCCCCCCCAATAGGCTCGTGGTTTGGACTGCGGGTAGCCTATCCCTACCTGATCTCCGGTTTGCGCCAATAACTCATTTGGATTAGAGCTTGAACTTAAACTACTCAAGTGAGCCCGAAAAAAAAATTTGCGAGCCTAACCCGGCTCGACCCATGGACACTCCTCTATAGGAGTAAATATTCAGTATTACATTCAATAAAAAAAATCAAATATAGAAAGTGAATTTTAATTTTTTGCATAAAATAATTATTATATTATGTGATTGAGTAGCTATTAAATTATATGAGATTCGTTTGTTCACATATTTTTTTTTATTAAGCGCTTATACTACGTGACAATAATATCATAAAATTATTGAATACTTTCTCTTTTAGAAGGTGGGCACGTACGGTATGATAGAAACTGAAGGGATTGATAAATTCTTATCATCATCAGACAATTACACTTAGACACATGGAAGGTTGCACTTGTTGAAAAGAGTTTATTTGCAATGACTCTTTTATGATCGAGCAGATAGTCAGGCTCTCTCGACCGAGCTAAAATTGGGCCGACATAGTAGAGGATAAAACTCAACCAAATAGACAACTAGGTTGTCCCGGTCGAGCAGAGGATAAGATCCAACCGAGATGTCATCAAATAACAACCAAGCTGATACTTGTCATGACTGAACTGACCAGAAAGCTCGAAAAGAAAAGAATGAGCTTGATATTTGTCATGACCAAACTGTTGGGATTGAGCTATTTAAACAGTGAACGTGGTGTTAAAAAGATGTCTGAAATTTATGCATTCTGGTTAAACGAATTTGGAGTAATGACATGCCTTACAGGAGGAATTGTTAGAGAGATATCAATAACTTCCCAACTAAAGTCGCCTAATTAGAGGAAGGTGTACCACCTTAACTCGAAAATCATGAAAATCCTTACTGAATAGGGATCTATAAAATTTCAAAGGTAACAAGGTGAAAAGATACGTTGAACTCTTCTTGTCTTTTGCCAATTCTTTGAATCTCATTACTGACTGAAGCATCGGAGTACCTTCGATCAAAACACTTCAATCTCGAATAATTTGTTCATTTTGTAGAAAAATGAGGACTGAGAGATCAAGTTCAGAAACATATCTTATCTAGAAAAACCAATCATTCATACTTGTAAGAGGATCATCAATTTTTACCTCTTACAGAAACTCGTATGCCACTTTCAGTTAGAAAAAATATTTATTATAACGGTCATATTACCATAGAATTATTAGGTGATATCATCAATGAATAATGTGTATATAAATAAAAAAAATATACTTTATATAAATTAATAAATACATGTTCATGTAAATTAATCATTATCCACTCGGTTTTTTATATGAGTCATTAACCATCCAAGCGAAACTCATTTTATCTATTTCAAATTTTATTTTTGATTAATAGCATCGTTATCTGTAATATTTTCTCATTTAAGTGGGACCCTATGATGTTGACGTGGCAAAAAAGGGCGATACTAGACTACATGTTCGCGCGTCAATTAATTGGCCTCCTATTCCTCGTATTTCCATTTTCTCGTCACTGACGGAAAACTCTTTAGATACACAAAAGCCATCCGAAAACTTTTCCGACCCTCCTTCTTTTCCTCCGTAACCTCTCGCCTTTTCTTCCCCATTTTCCCGAGAAAATCAATTTCTATTCACCATTCGGCAAAATAATACTAGAGCGTTACTGAATTCTAATCCATTCTTCAAATCCCGAAAATCAAGCTAATTCTTTTTGGATTCTTTTCCATTATTTTCGCCGATGAGAAACGTGGCATGGCGTATACGGAGAATTGAATGGAGATGACGACCCTATGCGAGGTGGGTTGTGCATGCGATCATAGGCGTAGAGAGAGAATTATAGAAAAGCAACAAGAAGGGTCTCGCATCGCATGCGAGGTAGATGGATGAATTGCCAGGGGCTTTGGGGACGAGTGCCAGCTTGGCTCTGCGATTGGGACAAGCTATCTTCTCTGTTGCTTCACTCCTCTTTATGTGTTTGGATGTTGAATTCTACAGTTATACCGCTTTTTGGTAATTCCGATCACTATCCCTTTATCAGTTCTCGATTGGGTTTTTTTGAATTGCTTCTGTTTTTGTTAATTTTGGAGACCCGGCTTATGGTTTTTACTCTAATTCTGTAGTTATGATTGTTCATTGGATTTTGTTTTGTTCTCTGTAATTTGATTTTATTCTGTTAATTTAAACTAGAAAGCTCTCGTGATTATGTAATTGGGGCTTATTGCAGATTCTGTGATCAATTATTGCCTCGCCCACCTACAAATTCATTAAAGTAGTGGTTATCACGAGCCAAATGAAAATGTCATCATAAGAACTGTTCATGGAAAAAGTCAAATATAGTGAAGAATCTCGCTAGTTTATATATAGATTGTCGGATCGATGGAGCAAAAAAGCCTTTTGACTACCCAAAAGTGATACTTTCGAGGGGAGGTTTGAGATGGCATAGTTGCGTAGAGAATAAAAGGCACTGAATGAATTCTTGGGAATAAGGGATTAGAATACCACAAGTTTCTCTTTTTGGAATTTCAATGGATGGAGCCATAGTAAGGCAGAAACTATGATTTGACTGCGAGCTCGACAAAAGGCACTAAAGATTGATATAGCTTGGCCTGTTGATATACTAGCTCTTGTTGATCTTGTTTTCACAACTACAAAAATCGCAACTCCTAATCACAATTTTTTAGATATGGAGAAAATAGAGAACATAACTTTTTAATTTCATGTTATGTGCTGTCAGACTTCATGGCAGCAAGTATTACAGTTTTCATTGGAGTGCTAAAAGGATTAGGGAATGAAAGGTCTTGTTACCATTCAGTTGTGGGTCTGGACAGGTTTGTCAGAGTTGTTGGTCAGAAGGCAAGGGCAAAGATGTTAATTTCCTTGAGCAACTTGCTCCTATGCCCCATATTCATCATGGGTTGCCTTTTGCAGAGAACTTGAGTGGGTTTTGTACTTTTGGGGCAAAATTAAGTGATGATGCTGTTATTTTTGGTTGATGAACTGATGAGTGTTTGAGATAACTAGGTAAGGCTTTTTAATTATGTAAAATAACTACCTAGTATTAGTCTCATTGTTAGAAAATCTGACTGCACATCCAAAGCAGAGTGTGCCACCAGGGAAATTATGCTGAATACTGTCCTTTATCCTTAAACTGTTTAATCGGCGAAGTTGAGGTAAGGTCAATGCGTTAAGAATTTTGGAGGCAAGGTGAAAATATGGCACCATGGGTGTGCACCATAATTGGCTATCAAGGCTGAGGATGTCAATTTTGATGATGACTATATTTATTATGTCATATTTATGCCTTCTTCTTGGAAGTTGTATCCTCTTCCTAAGGGCAATTTTGAGAAATTCGGATTTGCTATGAATGCCCTATATCACAAGAGGAGGATTTTGATGAAAAGCATTAAAAACTATTAAGAGGATCAGATAGGCTCTTTGGTCACTTGTCTCTCTTAATTTCACTCTCTTTATTTTGGATGCTTACATTTTATGCATGGTACACTTCAATTACTTTTGGTTCAATTTTACTGATTGGTAAATGTTTCCTGTTCATAGTAGTGTTTTTCTAATTTCATATTCATAATTATTTACTCTTGCAAACTTTCATAGTTTCTCTTGTCGGATTGCCCATTATTCTATAGTTATTTCATAGTTTTCTATTGTAGTTGTCATGTAGTACGATGATTGACTCCTGGACCAGATCATTTTATTACCAGCAGTAGTTAGATTTAAGAAAATAGGTTAGTCGTGTGTGATTTCGGGTGACTAATTTTTGCAGTATCCTTAGGTGGCGACATCTATAGAGTGATGATATTCTCATAATAACGAAATTGAATTTAAGTTGGTATTTATGAACATGTTATTCTCTGCATATTGTTACTGGATCATTTGATCAATTCCTGTTGCCCTGTGTGATTGGAGAGAAAGAAACTTGTGTACACTAGTTTACAGAAAAGAATTAAGCTGATATAAGGGGATGAATACAACATATTTGATTGTGCTTGTTGATAGATACTAGAATTATGAAATCAACTTCTGCTTCATGACAACACAGTCTATACGTATGCTGAATGAACTTTAAAACACCGACTGCAGTGTTTGAGATAGTAGAAGTGCATTTGTAAAATCCTTAAAAGGGGAATTTACTTCTGATTTTAACCAAATGGACAAATGTTTGGGATCTAGTGAAGTATTTTTCATTTCATGCAAACCTGATCTTCGTTGTGACAATGAAGCTGCATCATATTCCTCATAGTGCGAAGAATATCTAGAAATTGGGATCTGGAAAGAGACCCAACTTGGACCATCATAAGCTTCCCATATAAAATGTTTTTCTGCTTGATGGAAAGCTGTAAGTTTCATATGCTCTTTCTAAGCGTGCAACAGTTTTCATGCGTTTCTGTCTCAGTTAACAGGAATTTGATTCTATTCCACTGTTCTCTAATCGTCGGGCGATTTTTCTTATCATTTTTGCAGCTTCCTGGTAACCATAATGGGTCTAGATATTCCATGGAGCTTGACATTGGCCCTGGTGGATGCTTTCTCTGTCTTTGTCAAACGCCCATCTCCCCAACCAGGAATAATGTCAATCGTTGTTATAGGAGATTGGGTACGTGCCCCACTCCCACTTTCTCCTTCTCATTTTCGCATTATATAAAACCTTGTGATATTTTCGCTTAATACTGACTGAAAAGTTATGTAACGCATTCCATCACAGGTTCTTTCATTTCTGACACTGGCTGCAGCCTGCTCCACGGCTAGTGTGGCAGATCTATTGATCACTTCAAGTGGCCCATTCTGCGTTGGAAAATTATGCAGCAGATATCAACTCTCTGCTGCTATGGCCTTCTTATCTTGGTTTCTGTCATTAGTCTCTTCTATCTTCAATCTTTGGCTTCTCCCATCTCTATAGGCTATATATACATGTTCAATCAATGGTTTACTTTGAGAAATTTTGTTATCTCTGAATTAGATACTTCTACAGCGATAATGTTCAAATGTACAGGTAATCCTGAATGATACCATGCAATTTGACAATAAAAGAGGGTAAAATGTTTGTACCCTACCGTTGTATCGGTTCGTTGTTATTTCATGTGAACTAAAAATCGATTGTCACAATATTGTCCGTTCAAATAGTTGTTCTGATTAAGGTTTCAACATAAATTAATCCGAGACGTGATGGAAAGAATAATAAATAAAAAAATGGTTAAGGTTGTAATGCACGTGGAGCATGTTTGGTTCCGGGTATTAGGGAGTGGGTTTGGACTAAATTACTCTGGTGGTCACTTAATGCCAAACTTTTATTATGGGTTTTAAATTTTTAACACGAACTATTTTATAGGGATAATGGGATGTAAGTACCTTTTCTAAAACTTATTTGACTTTAAGTACCACCTCTAAATTTATCATCTTTTAAGTCCTTTTTTTCATTAAATAGGTGTCAATAAGTACACATTTTCAAACATTTTCAAATTCCTTCTAAAATGTATTCCATAATTACCCTTACAATAAATAGTGCATACTTACTTGAATGTGAGACTTTCAAGAATAGAATGCGAGACTTTCAAGATTCCTTTTGATATTTGTGTATCATTTAAATTTTAAAATTTCACACACACACATATATATATACACACACGCACACACACACACATATATATGTATATATATATACACACGTACATATATACACACATATGTATATGTAAATATATGTACACACACACACA
>CM042190.1:30894117-30919036 GCA_023539305.1 Ilex asprella
TATATATATATATATATATATATATATATATAAACTTTTAAAATTCAAATGATACACAAATATCAAAAGGAATCTTGAAAATCTCACATTTTAATTTTGAAAGTCTCACATTCAATTATGTATGCACTATTTATGGTATGAGTAAAAGGACTTTTATGACTTTTTTTTAGTAGATGTCCTTCTATCCCAAATATTTTAAAAAGTAAATTTTTGTCCTAATAAGTTATATAAGAGGTATCGGCCTCCCAATCTCCTTTTTTTTTTTAAATGGGCCCAAGGCACAAAATTTTATGACACTCTTGTTTTGACTTGTCCATGTGCAAAACTGTCGATGGGCCAGTATCATAACCATTGCAACTAACTTGACAAAAAAAAAATAATAATAAAGGTTTTCTATTCCAACCATAACAAGTATGTTTTACAGAAGATAGAGGTCTAGTAAACTTAAATTTGCCCAATTATTGTTTTACTCAGACAAGACGTGATCCTTGTCATACTTAAATAAGGATTAAACACCTAACTATATATACCAATGGCCCCATGAATAGAATTAACAATCTGAAAGAAATTAATTTGCTTGGTTATCTTGGAGAAAGGTTCTTGTTTTCTGATATTTTCTTTTTCAGGAAAAAAAATCCCATCCCATGAAAATTAAAGAAGCAGAATATCCACCATGGTTATTGCCATTGTTGGAAACCAAATTCTATGGCCGTTGTGTTGACCATTACAAATTAGAGAACTATTTTTGTTATGATTGCAAGGAAGCTTTCTGTGAAAAGTGCGAAAAGCACACAAGATCTCAAGATAGTCATCAAACTTTGCACGTATGATTTTTTCTTGAAAAATAAATATTTATAATTGTTGTTACTATTATTATTATCATCGTTTTTGTTTTTGTTATCTTCTTCTTATTTGCTGACGGTCTTACATGTTTTTTTTTTAATTTTCCTTCATGTTTTTGAAGCTATATAGAGCTTCTTGGTATCCTACAGTAGAAACTAAGGATGCAAAAGAATGGTTGGATATTTCAGACATTCAAACTTTTTCAATCAACAACCATGTAGTTGTATATCTCAATCTAAGGCCAAGGATTGACAAGGAGAAGGAGAGTAATGGTCACACTAACTTATGTGAGACATGTCAACGGGCATTAAAGAATGAAGATAAGATTAGGTTTTGTTCCATTAGCTGCAAAGTAAGACTTCTCTATCTTTTGTCAATGTGGGTAGGGGTGTTAATCGAGACGAGTTACTCCAATTCGACTTAGATAAGACTCGACTCGAGCTCGACTCATTTTTAAACAAGTCGAACTTGAATAATTTTTTAGGCTAGTTTAAAAAAACAAGCTCACCAAACTCGAGCTAAAACTCAGCCCGATTAACACACCTACATTTGGGTCTTATTATTTTTTTGAATTTTAATTAGGGTTTCGAAACTCACTTGAATTGGTTTGGCCTTGCAGATTAAAGGGAATGGTTTGGCCTTGCAGCAGATTAGAGGTGAGAAGAGGATTGCAGCAGCGGTAGACCCTTCCACGGATCTTCCCCACAGGCGTAGGCGTAGAAAAGGAATACCCCGAAGAGCTCCTTTCTTTTAATAAGAATATTATTTATGCTTAATTTGTTGATCTAATTTGTCATATCTATTAGATTAGTAGATTGATTAAAGTTGACAAATTAAACGCAAGTAGAATTACTCGTCTATTAAGCTTTGATATTTATGCTTATATTGTGTTTATCCATTAGCCTATGTGACTGTATGTTTATAGTTAGAGAGATCAAAAATTTTAGGTACTTCTTTTTTGACCCCTTGCAGTATTAATTTATTTTCAAATAAATGATTTTTATTTATACCCTTTTGAAATTTCCTACTCTTTTACTGTCTGTATATCTTGCATGGTTTGCTAGATTTGTGTCGTTTGCACATAGACCTAGCTTTCAATTGATAGAATATCGATTTCTCAGTAATACAACTTGCACATCTAGCTAGTTGTATTCATTTCAAAGTTGACTTTGAAAGCCCATATGCAACAACTCTAATCTTGAAAACATAGATTGCATAATATTTGTTGGTAGATTATTACATGTGAGGATCCCCACTCGAAGTTGGAAAAAATCATAATATCTACATCTATATTTATTTATACTATTTATAAATGTTAACATCTGTAAAAAAAAAAAATTGATTTGCTATTTTATTCATGATTATTATAATAAAATTAATTATACCCATCTACATGTTTTTGAACTCAATTATTAGCAGTTCAATTATTTGCAATTTTTTATATCTATATGAAAAAAGTGAAATCTATATATGTTAAATTATTACACACATGTAGTTATCAGATTGAATTTTATGATTAAATTTATGTTATATTTTATTTTTCATATATAATAATAAAATAATATCATGAATAATCTAATCAATCTATTTAATAAAATAAAAATTAATAATTCTATAATATGATTAGATGTGCAAATAACGATGTCCAGGGGCTGGATTGTCCACGGGTCTCGCTAAAACACAGTCCATGAACTCGCCCGCCCACCTTTTTTGTAAAAAAGTTAGACGCGTTAAATTTGAAATTTAAAAAAGATAGATAAGTGAGTAGGTGTTAACCTAGTTAGAATGTGTTCATTCTATTGTGATGTAGTTTCTACTCTGTTTATAAATAAAATTATTAATTATTTATTTTTTATACATTTTGATTCTACTTTTAATTCAAAAATATAATTTATAAAAATATTAAGTTACAAAAATATTCATTATTTCTGAATGAAGTTGTATATAAAAAACTAGTCCAATAGATCGACCTGTAGGCCCACCCAACAGGCTCATAGGTTCATGCTAACAAGCCCGCCTAGTGAGTAACGAGTTGGGTTGTAGGTAACTTATTCCCTACTAGAAACTTGGCATGACCCGTCTGATAACTCACCCGGATAAAGATTTGGATCTTCCTTACTAGGAAAAAAAATTTGCTGGCCAAGTAGGGGTCGAAGATATATCTAAATAAATAACAGAGTAGGTACTAAAAAACTTAAAAAAATAAATTAATAATTAAAATACAATCAATTATTTGGCACTTAATTTATTATTTAAATTTATGTATTTCTAATATTTTTTAAATAGTTTATTAGTAGCCAAATCAAATATGAAACAAATTAGAAGAGTTTTAATATTATCATGAATAAATATATTAGAAATATAATAGGAAACATAAAAAACAAGTTTTATTTAAATAGATTTGAATTATAATATTTTATCCCTATAAATACGATTGAGTATGATGTAATCACCAAGTGACTAATTTTTTAGTTAATAATATATCAAAAATACACATGATATTAAAGTAGGAACAATGTATCAAACTATTCTATATCTTAGTTTTTTTTTTATTGATTTTTCTATCTTGAATTCCTATCACCCAATTTATAATATTTTGGTATCAAAACCAACAATATTTATTTTAAAATATTGTTTAATTTTCATGTATAATAAGGAGTGAGAAAAATAAAATAGAGCCCAAGAGGTTACAGGGGCTGTCCTGTATGGTGGGGTTTATAAATTCAACAACACATACCATTAATCATTTATACCGTTATACGTAAGCTGTTGTCGGGTTCTTGGGTTTATGATTTTTTTTTTAATAATGAAATGAAACAGACTTATTGAAACCTTCACTTAAAAGTGGTAGTCTTAGAAAGCCTTATACACACACAGACACACACACAATTCCAAGGCTTTCCCACATCGGAAAGCCTTGGGGTTGTGTGTGTGTGTATAAGACTTTCTAAGACTATCATTTTAAAGTGACGATTTTAGTAGATGTGTTTCGTTTCATAATAAAATAAAATAAAAAAAATAGAACTTGTGTGCATGCGTCTGTCCCACGCTCTCCGGTTGTGGGCCCTACCTTCCCAAAAACAATCGGTGCACCTGTACACCATGCGGAGTTGGATTTATGGTGTTACTTGCCCCAACAACGGAGCTCTTCCACGTGTCTTTTTCAAACTAAATTTTATGATAATTAATTATGTTGGAAGTTATTTATTCTCCAATTAATCCAATTCCAATGTACAATAAATTTTACTTTTACAATCTGTGTTCAACTCTATTAAAAATTAAATATTCAATCTGAAATGTAAATAATCGAAATAATTTCACTTTGTTAAATTTTAAAAATCTATATTTAAATTTTAATTTAGTATTTAATCATAATTGATAATGCATCTCAGTATATTTATTAAAATTTATTATCAATTTAATAATTATAATATATTAAATCAACGAATAAAATCAACTGGTGAAGGATGGAAAAGTCGGACACTTCTGAAGTTAATGTTGAGTTCCACTTTAGTTATGGCTCTGCTCTTCCCCAATGTTCAAAAAAGCGAAGAAAATTTGGATCTGTATGATCCCACATCGGAAGTGAGGTGATCTTCAGTGATATATTTAAATGTTATTACTGACTGGCAGATATCAGATCTTTGAAAGTTAGTGTTTGTTTGACTTAATTTATTTTATTTTTAAAAATATTTTTTTATTATCTAAAATATCACTACACCCCTCTTAATCTCCGTTTAAACAAGACTTACATTCTGTCGTTAAATCATCATTTTTATCAAAACAAATTCATCTAAAATATTAAAATTGTCATTTCCACTTCAAACAATCTTTCTATATAAAATTCGATCAAAATTTATATTTTTTAACTTGTTAAAATTCGTGTCGATTCAAATTAATTTTTTAGTATTAAAATTTGAGCCAATTAAAATTTATATTTTTTTATCTATCAAATTTTTGACTGATTAAAATTCGACGCGGGTTAATTAAAATTTGATTCCAGCAAATTAAACACACTTAAGGGGTCTCATTAAAAATATGTCTATCCAGAGGAGATATGATGAAGTTTTTCTTAAAATATATCATTGACAGTTTAATAAAATTGTATTTTAGTGAAGGTTTTTAATCTAACAAGAGGTGTTAGTAAATATTCAAAAAAATAAAAACGGTGTCCTTGAATATTTAATAAATTAGAAAATTTGCTGTTGAAATTTTTTCTTTTAAAAATAAAAAATCAATTTTGACAAAAAGTTAAAATATATATTAAAATTTTGTATATCACTCCCTCTTTTTTAACAACAGAGATATGTTTTATCCTTAATATCTTAAATGAAAAGATAAATACACTAATTTTCTATTCCAAAAAAACAGGGTAGAAAATGAATTTGAGAGCATCTCCAATAGGACATCTGTTCCACTCAATTTTTCTATTATAGGTAGTCAACTCTTAAAAATTATTTTCTAATAGACACTAAACATTTGAAGAGTCATACTCACTCGGTACTCTATTAAAATTTCTTTTAAAAAATATGCACGGTTGGAGATATTTTGATTCTGTAAATATAGAGAGTCAAATTAAACTCTGGAAATGTATAAATTTAAATTAAACTCTTTATTTTAAAAATTAAAATAAAGAGTCAGATAAAATTTTAGTGATTTATTCTCTAAAATAATTTTTTTTATTGGAGATGGGCTAAGTCCCCGAGGCATTCCACCTGCAGTATGACCCTGAAAAAATAAAATAAAATAAAATAAAATCAACCAATTTCATACAAATAACAATTTTCTTTATCCATGTTCAAAAAAAAAAACAATTTTCTTTATCCGCAATGAAAATATGAGGAAGTCCAAGCTCAGTCCCTACGTCCGGAATTTAATCATAACACGTGTGCAACAGTTCAAAGACACTGTAGTACTATCTTATTAGACAACCTGTCATAAACAAACTTACAGGTTGGCAATCCCTCCCTGCACACTGCCCCATAAAAATATATTTCAAACATGGCCTGCTGGTCGAATAATTCAATACAACAATGTTTTATGAGTAATGTTAGGTTGATCGAATTTTTGAATTAAATTTAGAGTTTAAATGACATGACGGCATATTATTTGAAATTTTTATTGGGGCCCAAATAACATGCCACCAAAAAAAGAAACCCAATTCAGCTGTCATGTCATTTAGACTTTAAATTTGGTCTCAAAATTTGGTTAGCATAATATTATTGATATTTTATATATCAAATATGTATTTTAAATGAATGAAAATTATTGAATGAGTGAATTTTATTAATTTTTTTAATTGAGACTGTTGGGTTATTTTGTGGAGTCTAGTTTTCGCGGTTGATCCGGATGATGACCCGACCCGAAATAATGTTGCGTGGTTTTTAATGGGAAAGTTTCTGAGGCTTGGTCCATGGAGCGAAGGCTTGGGCCGATAGGCCCAAGCAGCAACGCTCATGGACAAGCCTCGTGGGGGTTCGGGGCCAAAGCCCCCGAGAAAATTTTTTGGGCCTGCTTTGTGGCCCGGTGCAAGACATATAAAAACCCGTTGTTGGTGATTAGGGTTTGTGAGTTCATTGTAGCCGCTCTTGTAAACCTTCTCTCTTAATATAGTGAAATCCCTGCAGCTTCGTGGACGTAGGCAAATTGCCGAACCACGTAAAAATTTTTGTGTCTTGTTCTTTCTTGTTTCTCATTGATTTATGTTCTTGGTTTGTTCTTCGATTGTGTGCGTTTGTCTGTGGGTTTACGTGAGTTAAACCCTAACACAGACTTATTGATTTAATTATTTTTATTAATTTAGGATGAATATTTAAGATATAAATTTAAAATATATATCATTACTCCTTAAAAACATTAATAGACCTTATCTTAAAACTAGATCAATTAAGTTATATTTAATAAATTGATTAAACTCATTCAAGTTAAATTTGTTCAAATATCATTACATAAGTGGGCCCTAGAAATTGAAAAGCCTACAACCAGAGTAAATCTCCCTTTATAAATCCACCACCCTCGTCCCTGTCGCTCGCGCTCTCTATCTCTCCATTCCTGACATACATTATACCTCCTCTCTCTCTCTCTCTCTCTCTCTCAAACACACATATCTGGGTGGCTTCTCCATCTTTTTTACTGAATCAACCCGGAGAGTTCGAATTGTATCGACTGTACAGAGATGGGCATATGCAGCTCTTGCGAGGCTACATCGGTGGCAACGGCTAAGCTGATATTACAAGATGGGAGACTACAAGAATTTTCATACCCAATTAAAGTCTCGTATGTGTTACAAAAGAACCCAGCCAGTTTCATTTGTAACTCGGACGAAATGGAATTCGACGACGTCGTCTCAGCCATCAGCGACGACGAGGAGCTCCAACCGGGTCAGCTTTACTTTGCTTTGCCTTTGAGTCGATTGAAACACCCACTTCAGGCGGAAGAAATGGCGGCATTGGCCGTGAAAGCCAGCTCTGCATTGACAAAGAGTGGCGGTGAGACATGTGGGTGTCACCGGAAAAGGTTGTCTACTGTGTTGGTTTCCGGCGAGAGGGCTGTTAGGCAGTCGAGACAAGTAGCTGATGCCAGTGGTGCTGGGTTAAGAAGAGGGAGTGGTGGTGGCCGTCGTGGTGGTGGTGGTGGTGGAAGGAGACGGGGTTTTGAGGCTTTGCTGAGTGCAATACCAGAGTAGCGGTGATTTGGGGGAAAATGCAAATTGTTGTTATCTTTGTAAATAACGGAATGATTTGAGGTTTACTTCAGAACTGCCCTAATTACTGGGTGCTTCGCAGCCGGCATTTTAGCTTTTCTCGTTGACCATTTTGGCAGCTTTATTACAATTTTACCCCTTGCTTGATTGGTAACCTATAATGATTAATAAAAAAACTTCTTCTATTATAATAATTTTGCCACTTTCTCGAAAGTTAAAGTAATTTAGCCATTTTAAACCTCCACATGGGATAGCCAGTGTGTTACATATAAGTCTTAACTTTAGAGTAAGTGGTAAGGTGTTCTATCAAAGTCTCTGACGAGGCTAGATTATGAGAGATTTATTTATTATAAATATTTTAGTCTCGATATGAGTGAATTTTTTTTTATCAAATTAGAAAGAAAATTAATTGAGATGCACATAAATTGACCTGAACATTTCTAACTGTTGAACCAAAAAATAATAATTTAGCCACTTTCATTCAGGGCGACCCTACCTCATACTTAATAAAGTTTATTGATTTGGAATGTACATTTGAGATACAAAGCATTACTCATAATTCAAGGGTCTGCTTTTGTTCTGAATTCTGACCAAAAAATGGGAAACAATGCTATATATCTCAAATTTGTATCTCAA
Source organism: Ilex asprella (assembly GCA_023539305.1). Classification (NCBI taxonomy): domain Eukaryota; kingdom Viridiplantae; phylum Streptophyta; class Magnoliopsida; order Aquifoliales; family Aquifoliaceae; genus Ilex; species Ilex asprella. Next base: position 30,902,300 of record CM042190.1, read on the forward strand.
ATATACATCACAAATCAATGAAAACCATTGGATGAGTGAGTTCCAATAAAAAAAATTGATAGGACTCACTCATCAAATGGTTCTCATTGATTTGAGATGCACATTTAGGATATAAATTTGAGATATAAAGCATTACTCTTTAGGTTTTAGACTTCAAATTTTGAGAACACCCTATAGTTATATAATTAGCTCACATCAAAAAATTTAAATTTATAAACATTTTTTAAGTCCTACTAAAAGGTCTAAAAAAATTTAATTCCAATCAAAAAATTTGATTTCAATAATTTAGGTTCATGATCCAACCCATAAAATTAGAAACCTAAAAAATCAAAAGTTAAAAAAATAACTAAAAGTATAAAAAAAAAAGAGTAATTCTATTTGAACCTAAAAATTAAACTTAATTTGTTGACCTAATGATGTGATTTCATTGAAATCATTGGATCAACATTAAGTTCTAATATTTGATAAAGACCACCATCAATCCAACACCATAATGAAATAGGTCAGTAAATTAGATTAATAAATTAAATCCTAACAACATTGCTCTAAAAAAAAATCTACTAAAAAATGAAGTCGTATTTATCCCATATTTACTCTCTCTCTAGCAAAAAACAAAAACAAAAGTTAAAACATCTCTCTGAAACACTGACTCACTTTCTTGCTATCATACATACGTAAAAAATTAAAAATAAATTAATTTTAAATAAAATTTTAATATTAAAAATAAAAGTCTCATTCGGTATTATCGTTTTAAGTCTCAAAATATCTTGAACCGTCCCTCCTTTCATTTGAGGGAAAAAGGCTATTTGTCTATATATACGATGCTAGATTGAAAGGGATGAAATTAAATCATTATATACCTTGATTTAATTTGAATTAAAATTTGTTTAAAATGGAAAATGTGATCTAACACAATACCTAAACCCAATTAATATTTAAAAATTTGCATCTAAGTAATAGTTTAATATTTTCAAATAACGTAAAATGAACTTTTAATCTATTTATATATGTATATATATATATTTTGAATCGAATCATTATCAAAGTAAATATTCACATATTCTAATTCTATAATTCGTAGTAAAGTATGATCTAAGATTTAACCTAAGTTGTATTTGATTAACTGGCTTAATGGAATGGCTTTATTCGATCCCATCAAGATCAGGCTTTGTTTGCTGCGTACGCTAACTTCCTTTTGTTTGAGAGCAGAGGCTGAGGTATAGGACTGGGTCTTGCTTGCCGACTAAAACAAGACAACAGAAAAGATAAAGACCATTGGGTTGGTCTTCACTTTGATACAGTTTTTTTTTTTTTTGTCACTATTTTTGATAGTTACAAGGGATTGGGGCGTGGGTGGTGATGATCGAATCCACGACTTAATAGAATTGTGGTGATTATTAATTCAACCGCTAATCTTTTAATTTGATAGATAGATGAAAAATGACATACACACACAAACAATTTGTTTGTTTTTTTAACAAGTTGTTTGAAAAGTCCTCATCTTTGCAGCTTCGTAGTACTGACCCTGATACAGAAGCAAAGAATATATGTAAGAATCGATTATGATAGGTCCTACACAGACCAAGCTAAAAATTATAAATCAGGTACAATTCAGAGGTTCAGTTTAAAAATGCAGACTAGGCTCACCTCAAGTGTACAAGTCAAGTCCATTACAGGATGGGAGAAATTAGGTCATGTCAGTCGCCCCATCTTGAAGGAATCAAGTCAGTCGTGTTATGGTGAGAGACTCAGTCCACAATTGACATGCGAGGAGATCTCTTTGAGTCGCGCACGTCACTATCTTCACGAAACTGCATCGTCTGTTATAAGAATAACGTCATTTCTACAAAACTACCTCACCTGTTATAAGAATGTCGCGTCAATATGTTAAGAGACGCTTATAAATTGAAAGTCCTACCTACATAAAAGGAGCATCTCTCACATATCAGTCATATCTGAGCATTCTACACCCATTAAACAGTAAAATACTTAGGTCATCTTAACTCTTCACAATAGAATAGATCACTCAGACCGAACCACGTAAATTGTGTTTTACTTGTATTGACTCTCAACATTTATTACTATATTCAATATTTGACAAGTGACGTATAAACATATTTTGTGCATCATCAGATTATAAGATGCTAAAATTGACTTCAAAAAACTTCATTTTATGTAAACTTGATCACCAAATTAAATCATAACATTACTTTTATTTTATAGTAATTTTTAGTATGTCTTTCGTACAGGAGTTTACTCCGTCTTGTACATTTCTTTGCAGCAATAAGCGCGTAATATGTACAAATTCACTTCAATATGGTCTCGTTTTCTACTTTTGTGGGATAATATTCACGTGCAAAAAATGTGTTATTTCATAAGTACTAAAACTTTAATAATATCTGACTTAAAATAATAAATTAGTTGAACATGTCAAAACCAAAATAAAGGGGAGAGAGAGAGAGGTATTGGCATGTGCACAGGCGGAGGGAGGCAGGGGCAGGGTGGGCACGTGCCCCCCTCAAATTTTTTTTTTTTGTTAGGTATATGTATTATATATTTATACATGTATATTATGTGTGCCCCCTCTCATTTATATTAGGCCTATATTATTTACCCAAAATAATTTATAAATTAAGCCCATTTAAAACAAAACAAAAAAAAATTGAACTCACTATTATCTACTCAAACTTATTAAAAAATCAAATATTTGACCTATCACAATACACCCAAACTTATTAAAGAAATAAAACTTTTAGCACAACATTAAAAACAAAATTTTTGGTTCAACATTAAAAACAAAACTTTTGGCCCACCTATCATTAAAAAACAAAATTTTTGGCACACTTGACTAAAAATAAAAAGTTGTAACCCAAAAATATTTCAAACTATTTTGAATAGGAAATTTCTCTATAAAATTGATAATGATCTCAACTAAATTTTGTAACTAAATAAAAAATAATTTTATTACATACTTGTGATTGTGCGCATTGATAGAAAATTAATGAAAAATTAATTTACATTTAATTCATGTACAAAATTTTAGAGATTTTAAAATTTTTTATATTTTACTGAAATATATAATTAGGTTAAAATGTATTATAAATTTTTTTTGTGTCTTTTTGTTAAGATTTTGTTTTGACCAAATAAAAATTGAATTTAATATTTCACAATAATTTAGTGTTGATTCTTACTTTTTTTTTTATTCTTGAACTGAATTTTTTTGTATTAATTTTGGCTAAATATTTTGTTATATCAGTTATATTTTATCTCTATCATAGATATTCATGGTTCTGTCCTTGGTAATATACATTTTTTTTGAAATTTTTTATGTTAAATGGACTTCATATATCAAATATAATATAATAAATATAAATATATTATATAGTGTGATTGGTTAAAAAAAAATTAGATTACATAATTAAAGTGTCCACCCTGAACAAAATTCTGGTTCCGCCCCTGGGCATGTGCGTAGAGACTAGCGTAAGTAAGCTCACATAAGTGTTTATATGTCGTACTCTATTATTGGGATGGACGACATCGATTCATTTGATTACTCTTTACTCTTTAAAATTCGTCTGCGAATTCCTAAAATCTGAGAGAGAATGATAAATCACTTCATGCAATCATTAGTGACCTAAAACTTCTTTTTTTTTTTGATGAAAATGATAAAATTTGATTAATAAAATATATTCAAAAAAGTGGGAAACATAATATAATTAGGTGTTTATTTCAACCAATCTACAATACTATCTACCAAAAAAACAAAACGAGCTAATTCATTGGGTATACGATTTTTGGTATGCCGAAGTGTAGACGTTTTCGAACGGAATCACCTTCTAAAATGAGTTCCGAAAATTGCTGTTGGCTAGCAAATTGGATAACTACTCTTGCCGCAATGGATTCCACCGTCCTAACACTTCTAATAAGTAGAGAAGATGAATGAAGTCTTAAAACATTTGATTTGCTTTTGACTTGTTTTCTACATGCAGCACATCACTCTTATCAAGTCAACCAACCAACAACTAATGCATCTTTTAGTCTTGTTGATTAAGCTAATTTAGCTGGCACGCTCTATAGTTACAGCCGGCCCCTTTTTCAAATTCCTAACGTTGTACAATGAATTTAGTCTCACTACACATATTGTGAAAGCCGGCGATAGGAATCCAATGTGGCACCATAATTAAAGAGAGAAATTAAGAAAGGATAAGCACGCAGCAGGATTAACAATTGATTGTTCCGTGTTAGGTTTGTGTTGTATTTAAATTGCTCATGTTAAACATTACTTCATATATACACTCGACCCCTATTTAGAATTATATATATAATATTTATATACTGTATATAAGTTGTGTTTAACCAAAATCGATTTATTCTAATAATTCTAAGTAATTCAACCGTTAATTACTTGAACAGGCTAAAACTAAATCCAAACTTACAAATTCCATATCGAGTTCGTGTGTTGCATCTAAAATTGTGAATCTATAAAAAATAATTCTATTTTTTTTTTAAATATAGTGATGATATCCAAAACATGGCTACGGTTGAGTTCGGGTTTTCAGTTCGGACCTTCGAAGCTCGGATCATTCAGCTCATCATAGATAACCAGGGGGGTTTAGATAGTTTTCACTCAAGCACCACTCATAAATCGTAACGCTTTCATATTTGGACAAAGGAGTCGCAACCGCCTCAGTACTATCCATGGTAATCACGAACAACCATTACAAGTTGAATTAGTTGAGCTCCTGAGTTGGTGAACCATTATAAACTCTCTACGTCCAATTCCCTATCTTCCTTGTTCAAGTCTTAAGAGTTTAAGAGCTCTGGCAGAGTCATTAATTGACCCGCTAATCCCTAAAAATCGTAAGTTCTATTCAATTGTATCACACACCATCAAGTAAGAACAAGTGTAGGTAACTAACATACACGTGACAAACATGGGCTTAAAAATAGCTATGGTGATGAGTCCGGATTTTACTTAGCTAAGGCCCAATCCGAACGGAATCGAAGAAACCCATAGAAGAGCCCAAAAGACCCATGTAGTTGGACCAACTGAGTGGCAATCATCAAGAAAAACGGAGGAGGGACCAAGACCGCACGAGACAGCAAGGGGCGCCGCCCAGGCCCCTAGAGCGCCCAGCTCCATGCTCGGCCTCTTATTCGTCCTCTCCTACGACTTCTCCTCCTTCACCATTTGACTCCAATACAAATCCAAGTCTAATTCAAATACGATCTCGACGTTCGACCTCAAGACCAAGACAAGTACCAAGTTGCACCAACTCAAGGCCGAACACCGAAGGAAGGAACAAGGCAGCCCAAGGCACCAAGGGCGCTCCCCATGCACCTAGGACGCCGCCCATGCCTCCTCCAAAGTGGGCGCCGCCCACCTCATGCCCTATTGACCTCTCATTTTGGCTCCTCTTCATGCCTTGATGTAACATCAAACACAACACAAGTCCAAACCCACTCCGAAGCAAGATCGAGTTCAAGACTCAAGTCCAAGGCTAAGCATGAGCACACTCTGCACCAGAGTGACATCCGAGTAAATAGGAGCACGTAGAGGAAGGCTCAAGATACGAAGATCTCCTACCGCAATTCTACCTTTCAAAGAAGTCTACTCCTACCATAACTCTACTTACCAAAGAGGCTCACTCCTACTATGTTTGTACTTACCAAATTAACGGGAGACTTCTCCCTCACGTCACTGCCTCACCGCCTTGGTGAGCCTATATAATGTAAGCCCTCGCTGTATAAAGGGCACGATGACTCTGGAGACACAGGACACTAGTTGCATTCCAGAGACTCTCTCTAGAAGCTCTTTAAGCTCTCTACACACTCTCTCTCTAGACTCATTGTAAACTTTCCGGAGTACCACCGTTGATCAATAAAACGCCTAAGGCCACCGTCGCCGTTCGAAGAGTGGACGTAGGTCATCCGAGACCGAACCACTATAAATCTCCAGTGTTGACCTATATTTACTGTTTTGCCACTAATTGTCATTGATTGCTCATTAATCACTCTAGTGACTGTTGATCTCGCACGAAGACGATTTTGTGCATCATCATATGGTAAGTTTGTCTTTTAGAATAGAAAACTTACTTCTCTTCAGCATATAATTATGGACTATAATTAAAGCCAACCAATCATCCATGATTATTCATGCAAGTTGAAGTTGGTGGTTCTCGGCTTCCTCAGGGTTGGTCCATTCAAAGTGCCTAACTAACAGACTTTTTACCACCAAAATTATAATTATAAACCAAAAGTTATTGCTTTTTTGCCCTGTCCATCCTTTTTATTAGCTGAGGATGAAAGAGAGAGAGACATTCTTTCGAATATAATTATTTAGAACTAATATCTTTATATTATTTTGTTGTAATGTGGCTTCATTGACGTATAACCTAATTCAAAAAAATTATAATATTTATATACTATTTAAATGTAGTTTGTTCTATGAGTTCTACAAATCCGTTTCTATTTTCTTGAATTTAAGAGTTTTTGGATTTTTGTAAATATACGTGATGTTATGTTAGTGGTAATTGAGCCTATTATTAACAAATAAGTATCTAAACAATTCAAATAAACTACCCAACACCTTTCCACCACCCATACCCAAATACCCCCACCTTTCCACCACCCATAAAACCAGCCGGACTTATCATATTATGTTCCCTATACATAGGTTTACGGCTTAGGTTCTTCTTTATATTTAGGGTTGCTTATCTATTTATTCATTTATATATATTTATCTATCTATATACATATATATAAAATAAATAATGTTTTAGGGAGGGGCTTTAAGAAGCATTCCCTCCTTAGTTTTTAATTTATAGAATTTTGGATTATTTAATTAAATTTCAAAAGTTTTTTCAAATCATATTTTGATATGTGTAACTTATAAACTACCTATGGCTTTTTTCCACTAACTACCCATCATATATTCATACTTATTTAAGAAACTATTTTTCACTTCCTAATAACTTTTCAAATATAAGAATGAGAAAGGAGAATGATGAAGAAAAAACTAACAAAAAATGATGAGTTAGAAGTACTGTGTATCGAACGAGTGTGCACTAATTAGATCCTATTTAATTGTAACTTTTAGTGAAATGCCCCATTTGATACCGTAGTTGAATCATTAGTATACAAATATTCAAGAAATTAATGCAAAATCAAGAATTGGATCATGCAGTTCTGAACATCTTTCAATAGTAGATCTTTCATCATAAAAATATCTATGGACCCACTATGCAAATAACTCACCCACCATTATATTGTCCCGGTTATTGTTTTTTTTGACCGATATTGTTTTGCAACGTCGCAACCTTTATGAAATTATCGTCATGCTCAATTTCTTCTATATAACATTTCGAATGAATTATTTGATAACCGTCCTGCGATGCCACAATGGATGCATTTGAATACCCTCAATCAATAGTTTGAAATCTATAGTAGATATCACAATGGGTAGAATGGGGATTGGCTGCATTTCTGTGGCGACCACTGATAATGCAGAACAAGCGATCGAATTGTTCCTTATCTAATAGAAAAAGTTCAATTATGACCCAACCACCTTTTTGTACCATGATGTGATGCGTTGTAGTAGTTGGATCATTCATGCAGTATAATAAAGCTTACGAGAGGCTCCTACCATTGGAGGTCGGGAAAGATATACATCTTTACTGCACATGACACATATCCGACCCTCGCAGTCGCAAACTTCTTCATCTACTGATTCTAAGCCTGTACCACACTACGAAGAATATATTTTTCTTGGTTGAAAATCTGAAGGGGAAAGTTTTAGTGAGAACTCCGTCTCACCATTACTATCAACAAAGCTTTTAAAGTATCGATACGTTTCACTGCAGATAAAAGAGAATCGATCCAAAGAGATCACTTACGTTGCATTGGGACCAATTATATTCTCGATATTGAATGGATGGTGCATCATTTTCATTTGGATGGACGTTCTGTTTTTCGAATTGTTTTAGTGCGTGTTTTTCTTCTGATTTAAGTCGTGGAGAGCCGTTCACTTTGGTGTATCTGTACTCATCCACCATCAAGCATCGTCTTCACTCATTTTCAAAGTACGTTTCTGTGAGTTTGATGAGGCTTGCTTGTCGTTACTTAGGGTCCGTTGGATTGGAAGGATAGAAAATTGGAAAGAGGAAAAGAAAGATAAAAAGTTGAATGGATAAAAAGTTGGATGGAATATATTTTTTCTTATTATGTTTGGCATAATGGATGGAAAATTGAAAGGATTCATTTTCCTTTGTTTGGTATTGAATGAAAAATTGGATGGAAAAAAAATATATATATACTAAACTTACCATTATACCCTCACATCTAATTTCATGAATAAGATTAAAAAAAATAAACCAAAATGCATGATTTTTTTTATAAATATATAATATTTAAACCTCCTAAAATTTACAAGTATATAATATTTAGACTATTTTTAAGTTTAAAATATTATACTCAGAGTAAAAATACTCCAATCAAAGATAAAATATTAAATATTTTAAATTTTCTAACTAAAATTTATGTTCTGTTGTATTATTTATTGAAATAAAATTTGCTTATAAAGAAATTCTTCATTTAATTATTTAATGTGTATCTAGGATAAACTTTTCATTGTTTGGTATTAGAAGAAAAAAGAAATGAAAGACAAAAGTAATCACTTTTAATTTATTATTATACCCTTAAATAAGAAATTTTTTTATAATGACATAAATGTTCGAAGCACTAATTTGCTATATTATCGAATAAATATATTCCAACAAATTAATATTATCAATTTAACCCGTATAAAAAAATGCAATTTCAATAGGACAAGTGAAAAATATAAAATAATTTTTTGCAAGTTAAACATGGAAGAAGATTCTAGAACGTGTAGAAAAGTATAAAAAAAAAAGTCTAATTACTTTATTACATAAATATATTAGTTGGAGGGTTTTTGAGTAAATTAGCTTAACCTCCATTCAAAGCCCTCATCCTCTCTTCAGCTTTCCACCCAAAAATGGACGGATTGAAAATGCTGGGCTGAAGGAACGAGATTTCCTCCCAACTTTCCTTTTCATCTTTTTTTTCTTTGAAACCAAATAATAGAAACACTTTCCTTCCCTCCTATTTTTCACCTCCACTTTCCATCCACCCACTTTTTCACCGTACCAAACACAGGGTTACAGTTAACTTTCTTCGAATCCAACTGTGGGTCCCAACATTTTGGTTTCTTTTCACCTTACAAGTGTTATACATCGAGACAATAGTATTTGCTTTAACAATTAAATTAAGGAAAAATTTCATCCAAACCCGTCTACTTAACTTTAAATTCAATAACACTTTCTCCTGATTCTAAAATTTTACTGCACTCCCCTTCTGATTTAAACTTTCAAATCAAAGACACCCCCGTTAACGGTAATTTTTAACTTTATCAACAAAAAAAATAACGATTTAACTATAAATATTTTGAAATCAAAACTATAATTCCTTATGTAAATATATTAAAAAGCCCTCAACTATTTTTTCACTATATATACTACACATTTTGTTGTTCGTGAAGGTTCAAAGGGGCTGCTGGAGGGCATAGAGGACTCAAGCCAGCCACACTACTTAAGTTGGTAAAAAAAAATATTTATTTGTTTCTTCCAGATTTGTAAATGTTTTTCATGCAGGTTTTTTAAAAAAAGTAATGCAAAAATTTTTAATTTTTTCATGCAATTTTTTTATTATTTTTTTTTCATGCAAATTTTTTAAATTTTTTTTCATTGAAAACACCCGTTAGACTTTTAAGTCATTAAGTTCATTTTCTTAGAAGTTAGTGGGTAAGAGGTACATTTTTCAGTTTCTTATTTTTTTATATTATCTAAATTCCCTCTGTGGTATTTTTTTTGTTGTTCAGGGTTTTAAATTTATTTTATAGTTAAAAATATTTTTTTCATAATAAAATTATAATTGATAAAATTAATGTCAAAATTTCATCAATTTCTAACTTATCTGTTATCGTCTATCCTCCATAACGTCACATGAACACTCTTCATACATCATCTTTCATATATAAAATTTAAATATTATTTGATAAAATTAAATATTAATTGAATAAATTTAAATATTGTTTTAATGAAATTGAATGTTCATTTTGTGTTAAATTAAATAAGTAACATTAATTTGATAAGGTTAAATGTTAAATTAATAAAATTAAATATCAAGTTGGTGTTGATTTGATGAAATTAAATAATAATTTTAAAATTAAAAAAATAATATTAATTTGATGAAATAAAATATTAAATTAATATAACTAAATGCTAATTTGATAAAATTAAGGGTTAATTGCACTAGAGGTTCTCAAAGTACGAGGGTTGTTTTATTTTGGTTCCCAATGTTTCAATTGCATCGTTTTAGTCCTTGAAATATTGAATATGCTTTTATATAGTCTTTCAAGCAGACAACAACGTCCAGATTGCTAATAATTTTTTATTATAAACTTGTCACATAATGTCTAAATATGGTCAAAAAATAATTTTGATAGCTTTCAAATAAATTTTGTGTAGTTCTTGACAAAAAATGTGTAATAGGGATAGCTTTTGACCAATATTTTGGTAGCTCATGTCAAAACTATGTAATTTGGGTAGCTATTTTGAGTAAAAATTTGGTCAAAAATTCTCTAAATTATTTTTTTCCCCATATTTAAGTATCACATAATAAGTTTATGATAAGAAATCGTTAACAATCTAAACGATATCTATTTAAAAGACCATATAAAAACATATTCAATATTTCATGGGCCAAAATGAAGCAATTGAAATATTGGGGATCAAAATGAGACAAATATCATACTTTGGGGGACCTCCAATGCAATTAACCCTAAAATTAAATATCAACTTGTGTTGATTTGATGAGACGAAATGCTAATTTAGTTTAAATTAAATAAATGACATTAATTTGATAAAATTAAATATTAAATTGATGAATCTAAAGATTAATATAATAGAACTAAAAGAGAGTGCACTGAAATTTCAAAATTAGGAGATGGTATTGTTAAAGATAAGTGTATTTACGAATATGTCGTTGAAATTATGTCTATTTACAGGGGTGTCGTTGAAGTTGTGTTGTGTCTATTTACAAAGAGTATGGATAAAATTTACTCTATAAAATATTTAGTGTATTTTTATAAATTAACAATCACCATTAACGTCATAATTCGACAAACACTGATAGAGTTATAATGAAATTTCATGATCAGGAGGGGGTGTCATTTAATTTAAACATAATTACAAGGTGTGTAGATGAAATTTTCCCCAAAATTAAGCATACGAGATTGACACACAAAGCTCAGATGTGTAGTGAACTTCACAGCAAGCATATCGGAATCAAATACACTTCCCATTGCACGACAGGCCGGAATATATATTACATTATACCCCAAAAGTACACAGAATGTAAGCCATGCCAAAGGGCCCCATTTCTGGTTCCATAATCACTTACATTTTATACAAACGACGAAAAAAAACATGGAACCTCTATGTATGAATGCCAAAAAACAGCCAAAATGACATTGCAAATCAGCTCTAAGTGCTAGGAAACAACCCTGCAAGCAATCACTTCACCAGCTCCTTTGATATGAGATACCGGAAAGCAAAATTATGAGGAAGCCATTCAATGCTCTTGCGGGATTTCTCCAGCTGACATCTCTTAATGCTCTTCCTCAGAGATTCGGGTAAAGACTTTTGGAGCATCTCAATCACACCAGCTTGACACAACCCTGAATCCTTGGCATAGGACTCAACGATCTTTGGCAATAAGATCTTCTGGTTCTTCCGTACACCAAAGGTAGCCCGAATGTACTCTTCTTTTGCAGCTTCCAGCTCTTGAAATACTCTCTTGGGTGTGTAAACACGCACCTGAAAAAGAAGGAAAGCCAACCCAATTGGAGAAAAACCTACAAATAGACGTGATATTTACACCATGCATCTGGTTCTTCGTATGCCTCCTTCATTATTTTGATTTTGTGTTCCTCATCCGTTGTGTATTTGGTGGGTACATAGCTAAATTCAGGACAACAGACACACACAGGTAAATATCATTGAGAAGTAATCCAAACTAATAAACAGGAACTAGTACTCCCGAGCACAATTGATGTTTTGAAGTTGTTCTTAACAGTCACCTTAACATATATCATTGTAAGGAAATCGAAAGCACAATGCAGAGTTTGATGAAGGATTCAGATTGTGCGGAACGGATGTGATTCTTCATTAGTTTTTGGAAATTACAAAGAATTTCTGGTCACTCTGGGAATTCATCAATTTGGCCAATTCAAGAATGTTAACATGGTTATAAATAATCCTGTAAAATAAGGCTGCATAAAAATGCAGCGCTAATGGCAGAAAAAGGGGGCAGCCCAGTGGACAAGGCTCCTGCCACTGAGAGGTCTAGGGCGGCCAGCGATAATGGTAGAAATTAAATGAAATATAAGATCATGAACAAGTACCGCAGGATCAGAATGGCTCCCCGAACAGAGGGAAAAGTGCAAAAGAGGTTCTGGATGCGTAATTGCATATGCTTGTCGTTCATCTCCTGCTTTAAATTTTGTTCTGGAAGAAAGTAACAAGCGGAGCCACTGCAAACAAAAGCAAGCACTATGAGCACTACAAAAAACATGAAGTCAGATTAAATCTACTGAAGTAAACAGAAACCATGAAACATCTGCTTGGCTTTGTTTCTAAATTGACTTCTACTACATTTTTTTTTAATAAATGTTTGGCAAGGTGCTGGGAGGCAAATGGCAGGGAAGAGGGCAATGGAGCCAGCAGCGGCGATGAGTTTTGACAATTTTTAGAAGAAGAAACACAGAAATGAAAATGCGAGAAGAATATCATCGATGCACTCAAATAGGCCCTCATTTGCGTCCAAGAAAAGGATTTCAGGACTGGTAATAAGATTTAGGCCCAAAATCACATTACAGAACTCGACCATATGGAATCCGGGATATAACTGCTCATATAAATGATGTCAACGGTTGTATCAAATGATTATGACAGATCATACACACTCTGGAAAAACAACGAACAGCATCTACCTGTCCAGGGCGAGACATTCGGCATCCTAGAACCGAGCTCTGTATTACATCTGCACTTACTACATGACCGCCAATATTGTAGGCAGCCTGGATAGAATTGAAGTGTAAGGAAATAATCCTCAAAATGAATTACTTCAAAGACAAACCAATAAGGTAATCCTTACCTTTAAGAGTAGAAATACTCTCTTCACATTGTTCTGTGGTATTCCATGAGCCAAAAATGCCTGTTAAACAAAAACTAAATGTTATTGGCTCATATCAGAGGTGGAACTGCTTAAAGAAGATAATGCTGCTATATTCAAGTATCTATCTGTGAATATCATTACATGCATCACCAACGCATTGTGTATGTTGATCCAGAATGCTAGCTTTTCCTCATGTTTCAGCATCCTGGGATCTATTTCTTCAAGCCGTGAAATAAGCAACCTACAAGGTAGTAATCATGAGCAAAACCGCTCCAAAGTACAGGTTCCACAGGAAATTTGATATGCTTCAGTTGCCTTATATCATCATAGCTAGTATAGCAAAACTCACACCATAAAAGCCCACCTGAACGTTTGTAACATCTGTTCAATATCACCCAATTTCTGACCATCTCTATATAAACATTGCACTTCAACCATTGTGCTGTAAGGTCCACTGAACTCCTTCAGCCCTTCAACATGGAAAGGGTTATCTAACCGCATGTCAAAAGATGAATCTTTCCTAAAGCCTGGACTCCACATATCATACTGATCTTTTGGAGAAAAAGGACTTGCTGATGACAAAGATGACGTAGGAGATGAGAGGTCATGATTCATGCGAGGGGGATCAGCAAGCTTGCAATAGATGGCTGACATACACTTCACCATTTCCTCAGAAAGCTTATTTGGAGTCTCTGGAAGATGATCAGAAATACAAGTACCAAGATGCTCTGCCAGACTGATTACATTTGAAGTGGCATTCTGCGCAAACTGTATAGAAGCCATCAAAAGTCAAGACCCATGGAAGCCATTTGTAGTTCTAAATTTACAATGAACTAAACTCCTATAAAATTATTTTTCCCATAATCAACAATTCCAAAGGGAATGCCGAAAATAGAGCTCGAAATAACAATATAGAGACACAGCATCATAACTTTATTGCCCCCCCCCAAACACACACACACCAAAAACAAAAAAAAAGTACTTGAGCGGTAAATAATTGGTCAACCAAATGAAAAGGAAAAACAACACAAGGTAACACCTTTCATGTAGTGATATGGCAAGTTGTGACTGGTAATCATAAAGCAGTCAAATCCATCTGTAGAAGTTCTAATATTATGTGATATAATTCAAGTTACCTCCATCATGGACAAAGGTTGGGAATGACATGATCGCACAGCTTTACCCATGGACTCTGCTGGAGGAGAAGTTCTATTTGTAAGAGCTGAACACTGAGATATTGAGGATTGACATCGAAGAACGCCGGCATCTAGTAGCTTCTCTTTGTCCCCTGCACCATTGGACTGCTTCAACGGATTGGGAAGGGACCGAAAATCAGCTTGAACTGCCGCATTTCCCCTTTTTAAAGTTATATGGGGTCTTGAGACTTCTAGATGCTTCTCTTTTGGGGCAGACAAAGGTGAACTTAACTTTTCACCTTTTGTAGATGGAGGTAGAGGGGAAATTTGTGGATCAAATGCTCTCCGGTACAATGAGAGAAGATATTGCTCCAAATGCCCAACTTCCAGCTCTAGTACTGAGATTTCTCTAATTAGCTCTGTGGCCGGCTGGGTTCAAACACAAGACATTTTTTCAATGCAACGACCAAGATATGATGTGGATAAGGCAAAATAATAACAGTAGTGATAGCAGCTAACGCCAGAATCTATGATACATTAAAACTTACTTCTTCAAGATACTAGTATATGTCAGACAGGTACAAGATGAAAACAAGACAGTCTCGTTTACTATAGGATTACAAGTAGAAAAAATTCTCCGCTGAAATTTTTGTTGAAATCTTTGTTATAGACTTCAGACCATAAAGATATGATAAAAAAGAAAGGAACTATCACTGATAAAAAATTCAGTGAAACTACCGGAGCACCCGAAAAGCTAATCATAGGTTCTTCTCTCCATCAGAACAATAGGGTCATTATGCTCATTACTAAACTTGTTGAAAAGATGAAATATAACCAACGTATATCCTTTTTATCAGAGGTTGAATCGATCATCAGAAAAAGAATTAGGCCAAAAATTAAAAAACATTCTACGAAAATAAAACTTCCATTGAAGATAAACAAATGAAAGGCTTTCATAAATATTCTCGTAGAATCAAGAATGAAGTTTTCATTCTGTACATACCAGCTCATGAATTAGTAACTGCATCCAATTTCCAAAAAAAATTCAATTGTTTTGTACTTTCTGTTTGGAATAATTTCAAATAAAAAAAGGGACCATAATGTGTTTCCGCCATAATGGAAACAAAAGAATCAGTAACCTTAGGCATTGAGATTTCATTTGTGATATCATGCGAGGAAGACCTATAACCCAATGCTTTTTCTAAAGCACAGCGTACCGCAACTTGGTCCTGTAATCTTTTCTCAAGCTGCAGTATCTGCATGGAAGATAAACTAGAAATCATCAAATAATGTTTTCACAAAGAGCCCTCCCACAATTCGTAGTACAAGAAGTACTTCAAGCCATTGAGTTGATTTAGGCTTTGAAAATTTTTATTTTCTTTTTCTGGGTTTGAAATCATTTTATCACGATTTTGGATCTACCTGTTTAGTTATTTACATTTTGCTTTGCATATTCTGGACCTAAATGTAACGGGAGCTTCCAAAATATTTGTGTCTAGATCTGATGTGCTTATTAGTGTACCTCTTGTCTTAAAGCATTTTGGGTTACAGCTTTTGGCGATTGTGTCTTCTTGATCTTGACACAGTTCTTCAAGTTCTCCATATCCTGGTACCAAAACAAAGAGCATGAGATCTATCTTTAGGTATCCCATTGTCCAAAACTGATTCATTCAATCTGAGAGCTCTTATGATCAAAAAAGAAAAAAAAAAACTGAGAGCTCTGTGTGCATCATCTAGAATGGCATTTCATCTCATATATCAAGGTGAAATCAAGAATGCAAAGACAAAAAATTAGAGATCATCATAGCAAAGTCGTGGACAGTCTAGATAAAAGTAAGTAATCATGCAAGTTACAACACAACCATGCCATGATGTTGTGAGCTCCCTTCTTTCCTTTTCTTTTAACTTCTCCTTTTTCACTTTTATTAGTTATTATTGCCCTTAGAGTTGACATTTTCACACTAAATAGTCCTTAGAATCGCAAAAACAAAAGCGCAGAAAAAAGTGTTCTTACCAACTTTAAACGGTGAGAAGCTTGAAGAGAATAATCTAAGTGATTTTCCTTGAATCCTAGCTTATCAGAAAAGCTGCCATTGCAAAGCCAAGAAATTAACCGAACAAGAAAGATTGAAACTTTTCATTGCATCTCTGGCCACTTCACATCTACATTCAAGCTTTATAACATAATTTATGTACCCTAGAAATATTACAAGAAAGAAGATCCAAGTTGACACTACTAGAATTCATTTCCTGAGGCTTTACCTGGGAATATTGAAACCAACAGCCCTTGTTATCCAACTAACTACTAAAATTATTAAAAGATATAGAACTTGCAGAATAAAATAAA
>CM042190.1:30919436-30935917 GCA_023539305.1 Ilex asprella
AATATATACAGAGAGAGAGAGAGAGAGAGAGAGAGATTATAAGCAAAAAAAAAAAAGCCTTTATAATCAAGGCCTGAAAGTCCAAATTCAAGAGTTAATCAATGATTTACTTCGATGGCGAGTAATGATTCAAAGCAACTAGGAAATAGCACCCAAGAGACTATACCAAGTCCGTAGATATCCCTTGTTAGGATTGTCATTAACAAAATTGATTATGGCTTGATGAGAAAACTCTACTTTCCACTTTCCCAAATAACCCATTTCAGAAGTCTTTCGAGTCCAAGAAACCCATCAACTAGCGAATGCCACTGAACAGAGAAAGGTTTAGAATCAAATGGCTACCTCTTCGAACGCTTGTGGCTAGAAGTTTCTCCCAATCCAAGCGTAGTGTCATAGCCTTCAAAACCCATCTATGTAAATCAATTCCAAAACACAGCTATTTTCAGAAACTTTTCCCACCCAAATGTACAGAGACAAACGTACAAGGATACACAGAAAACAGAGCAGGAAACACTTACAATCACACTCTCTCCTTAAGCAAACAAGTGAGTACCCAGAAGGGATGTTTGGAAGATGAACCAGACCACTAGTCCAAAATGATCTGAGCGACCAAATGGGTCCTCAAAAACCTCTGCTTGGAATCAAAAACTCCACTTGTCTTCTTGCATTGCAACACCCGGTACTGGTGATCACTTGATAGCTTGCGTTGAGCAGAGTCTGAACAAAACAGAGCTCATGTGCATACGATAAACCCACAAAAACGGCTAAGAAAAGGTAACCCTTTTGACCAGCTTGCCTTCACTGTGAAGAGACTCGCCCAAATCTGGTAGCTTTTGGGCTATGGAGGAGCTTTTGGCGTTAAAAGAAGTAAAAACACTTTTGCACTTCTGGGTTTTTTAGTTGGAAGAAATTATCATGGTAGACGTCAAAAAGTAAGAAAAATTTACTCAACCAGAGGACAATTTCAAGCAGACGACTAATGAGGGGTTTAATAGTTTATTAAGATGTGAGCAATTGCAACCCAGTCCCCACATTCTCTTCTCTTGTTGGCAAGCAAGTGGGAGTGGGTGAGCGTTCCTCACACCTTTGTCCTATAGCGCCAGTCTTCCATATAGCTTGCAGAGGTAGTGTGCCCCTATTTGACGATTACCATGTGACACATACTGTCTGATAATTACCCATAAACTACCTGCAAAAGGTAATTTTTTCCACTTTATCCGCAAGGCCTTTCTAAACTTTTTTTTTTTTTTTTCCAATGTATCTAGAGCAACTTACTTCCATCTCGATTTGTCCTCTTCTTAATTTAGTTAAAAATAAATTATTTATGTCCGAATTAGAGTATTCATGAGTGATTTATTCCTCCTAATTTGATTATTAAAAAAGTCAAAATTGAAATTTAAAACGTCTGAACTTATAATTATCTCTGTTATTACTTAATTTAGGTTTTTTTTTAACTTTTGATGCAATATTTGTCCAGTTTATTTTAGAATTTTTTTTTTGTTAGTCACTACTCCATGGAAGAATCCATGAATTTTGCATTTATGATCATAACGTCCAACAGTCAAAAGTTCAACATTAGGTTTAACAAAAATAAAAAGTCAAAAAATTTGAGAGAGAAAAAAGGTAAATAGGGCAGCATCTCTAGGGTCACTGCCGTCAAAACTAGGATTTCAAGCCAAGATAGGGCAGTAAACATTAAAATGTACCACACTAATGTGGTAAAGTAGTTGTTTCCTTTTTATCCTTTCATATTCATGACAAAACTGCCTAATGAATTTAAAAACTGTTATAATTATCTTCACCTATTATTTCATTGTAGTGCATTTAATATTAATTTCTTTCTCCTTTTTAAACTTTTGCATATTAGTCAAACAATGATCGAGACACAAACCATACACATCCCAAGTTCGAGTCTTAAAATTTACATAAATTCCATGTTAAAAACAACATGAGATTTACGGGCGATTGATCCATCCAAAAATTTATAGGGTTGAGACTATTTTTCATCACAAAAACAAAATCTTTTTATTTTATTTTATACAAAGTGGCAAAATCTCTATTTCACCAGACAAGTTAAGGTTTTCGAATAGAATAATGTTGTAGAAATCATCTTTGTGTACTATTTTTCTTACACCACCTGATATGATAAAATCAGAGGCATTAAATATTTAATATATTATGCAAAACTTACTAATTCAACAGTTTATGTTGAGGTCGTACACAAAAATGATGTAAAAAGACATTGTGTGTAGCATTGCTGTTCCGAATAAACGCATCCAAATGCTTCGAATAATGACAAAAAATCGAAATTGGTTATGTCAATATGTGAGTTAACAGGACTTTCCTAGGCTAAGAGAAAGGCAGAGTGAGCCACCTCAAAAGGGATGAAAGTTGAAAGGTGAGTGTTGACAGGAAACATTGGATGCTTGAAAGGAAACGAGATTTTGTGTGTTTTCTCTTTGTCTAATCTCACTTTGAAGATTATATGAGAATGGTAGATACCCCCCGTTGTCCTCGAGTATCAAAGAGACTAACGTTTGTCACAGAATCCTCCAAATAAAATAGAACATATTGATGGTCCTTGGCCTTTTCCAAGATCGATACAAAGGAAAAGGATGTATGTAGCAAGGCTGTCAGCCCTCCCTTTGTCGCCATGTAGAGACCTACTCAGATAAAAGCTTCTTTTTTACTCAGGCTACAAATGAATGAACCTGTGTATGTGTGTGTGTGTGTGAGAGAGAGAGAGAGACAGAGGGAGGGAAAAGGTCATCGTGGTGAGTTATTGGTTGATGTCTTTTTTTTTCCCCTTTTTGTTATGCAAATGGTATTATGTGGTATGCTTGTAACTTTAGACTTGTATGAAACTTTTCTAGTGTGTTTGGTTTAATGAAAAGTTGGGTGGATGAAAATAAGGGAAAGAAAATGAGATGAAAAGAAAGACTTTTTATTATGTTGTTACAAAGGAAAATAGGAGGGAAAGTATTTTCCTCTAGCCCATTATTTTTTTACCTCTCAAAAGTGGGAGGAAAGTGACAAGAAAATTGAAGACAAATTATTTTTGGATTAATTGCACTGGAGATCTCCAAAGTATAGAGTTTGTCTCATTTTGGTCTTCAATATTTTAATTGCATCATTTTAATCCCTGAAGTATTGAATATATTTCTATATAGTCTCTCAAACAGATAGCATTTAGATTGCTAATATTTTTTTATCATAAATTTGCTACGTGATACTTAAATATGGACAAAAAAATAATTTGGATAATTTTTGACCAAATTTTTACTCAAAATTTGATTAAATAGCTACCTAATTACATATTTTTGATAATAAGTTATCTAAATTTTGGTTAAAAGCTATCTATATTGCAATTTTTTTTGTCAAAAGCTACCCAAATTTTGTTTCAATGCTATCAAAATTATTTTTTATCTATATTTAAGTTTTACGTGATAAGTTTATAATAAGAAATCGTTAGTAACCTAAACGTTGTCTGCTTAAACGATCATATAGAAATATATTCAATACTTCAGGACTAAAATGATGCAATTGAAATATTGGGGGCTAAAATGAGATAAACTTCATACTTTGAGGGTCTTTAGTGCAATTAATCCTTTATTTTTTGAACAAAATGACTTTTTTACCCTTAAATATATTTCTAAACATTATGTCATAATTTCAAATCAAAACTTGCACATTTTTCAAGAAACACTTCTAAATATGTTATTACATTTAGTTTTCCTATGTATTTTTTTTGATATACATATCTATATTTATTTGTTTATTTATTTTTATAATTAATTAGATCGACGTTGAATCTTGAAAAGAGTATTTATAATAAAAAAATATTTTTATATATGAAAGTATAATGATAAATTAAGTACATGTATATTTTCTTTAATTTTATTTTTCTTCCAATACCAAACAATAAAAAAATAAATTCTTCTAACTTTTCATCTATCGTACCAAAATTCCTCTAAGGATGAAACGTATATTTATTACATTTTTTTATCTTTTCAATTTTTCATCTCTTCTATTAAACAGAACATTAGTGTTATAACCACCTTTTTTTCTATTATCACTATCTTTGACAATTGAAAATATAATTCTTATTTTGAGGTTTAAGAGAAAGATAGAAATGGTCTTTTTAGGTTCATATGATAGTTTAAGCTTATTCATCAGGATGATGCAAAAAGCTCTATAATGTGGGTTCGTGAGAGAGAGAGAGTGAGAGAGAGAGAACTAGGTAATGAAACTTGTAGTCCTGCAATGGACAGGTAACTTCTATTTTATCTTATTATCAATTTTTAAATGAGTAATTCACATGGGATAGTTTCTGATGTCAAACTCAAAAAGATTCTCATGAAGTTTCATGTAAGGGAAATAATATGATATTGAAGTAAGTGTAGGTCCACTTTTCAAAATGAAACTGACAGACATACTTTGTGTTTTTCATGAATAAGTGAGCTGTATTAATGATATTCTTTTTAAGCGTAGATAACAAAGAGTTATACTTTGTATCCCAAATATATATTTTAAATTAATAAAAATTATCGGATAAGTGGATTTCAATGAAAAAATTTAAGAGCAATGCTACATGAACTTAAAAAATAGACTTGATAATCTCAACCATTGATTTTACTGTAGGTCCCAGCATTTATTGGGACCTGCTACCTATTCAATGGTTGAGATTATCAAGTTAATTTTTTAAGTTTAGTTTTTAAGTCCATCTAGCATTACTCAAAAGTTAATGAGACCCACTCATCCAATGGTTCCCGTTGATTTGGGATGCATATTTGAGACACAAATTTAGGATATGTAGTATTGCACGATAACAAAACAATGACATCCTCCTATATTACCGATGTGGCACACAGATTTCCATGTTACTGAGATTTTTCTCAAAAATTAACTAATATTGTTCCTAAACACTAGATTAGTCGAGATTCCCCAATGTCAAATATTGGTTCTTGAGCTGTACTGTATTTTATATATGAACTTTGTTAAATTGTCAAACAATATGGGGATCAAATTATAATTTAATGTGTTCCAAAATATTACCACACTTTTTATAAATTGAGATGACCAAAAGTGTCTGAGTTAGTTTATGTATATTTTGATTATTCTCATTTTTTTATTCTGCCAAAAATAGGTTATTTATATAAAAATTAGAGTATTTATGAGAAAAAAAAAATCTCATTGACGAGATTGTCTATATTTAAGTTAGAAATGTGCGAGTCAACTTTAGGTATGAGTTGACAGAGAGCTGCTGCTGCTGCTGCTGCATTGCCAGTTTTTCAAAAAAATCAAACACAAAATTCAATCTACAAGTAGAAAAAGATAAATATATATGAGCTATATGCAAAAATTGAAACTCATTATAGGGAAGCTTCTCATTACTTAAATATATTTGAAAAAAAAATGATATTTGATTGAATTACTGTGATTTTTTCAAGAAAAAAAAATGAAAAGAAATATTTAGAACAAAACACTATTGAAGACATTCTGGTAAACCTTCATGTTTAAGTTTAACTATCAGTTTGAAGTGCTGCTTAGCAATGAAAAGTTGCGGTGCCCAAATCAAATTCACTAGTTCCAAAATGGAATCAGAATCATTTTTTTTTCTTCTCTGTCTGTGACTGCTGAGCATTGTGCCTCGAGTTGGCAAACACATATCATTTCTTTAAAAAAATCCCTTGAGAGAGAGAGAGAGAGAGATGTAATATATCTATGTGTGTAAGCATATACAGACAGATAAAGAGAAGATCAATAGGAATCGGCAGAAGGGTTTTGTGAGTTTCGGGAAGGTGTAGAATCCCCACATGTTGACAGAAAAAGTGAACTTTCCAAAGGCTTTTGGACAAGTGAGTCAATGCCAATGATATATGGATATATAGATGCAAAAAGGTGTCTCTCCCCCCAACGGTTCTCTCTCTCTCTCTCTCTCTCTCTCTCTCTCTCTCTAAATGTGACTATGTGAGGACCATCAGGTAGTTCTGGTTCAAAACATTGGGGTAGCGCATGTTTTTTCAAAGCATTTGTCATTTCCGGGTATGCCATCAAAATTAAACTGATATAATTCTACAAATAAGGCCGATAATCGTGTCGAATTACTCGGATTCGGCTTGTATAGGACTTAACTCCAGCTTAATTTGTGTTATAAACAAGCTGGGTTTGAATAATTTTTTTCGGACTTGGTTCGACTCATTTTCTTAACAAATCAAGGTTAAACAATTTTTTAAACTCATATAGAAAAATGAGTTCGACAAACTCGACTCGAACCCGCAAAATTTGGTTTGATTATCAAATCTATCTACAAACAAAATCTTTGCCACGTGAGTGACGAGAACAACACCATTGGTGGCTGCGTGGAGCATGAAGTTTCGTATGAAAATCATGTATCACTCATTTGAACGTGACATTCGAATACAAAATTAAAATTATTCCTTAGCAACTTGTATACTTGTAAAATGATCTTGCTATTGCAAGTAAGAGCGGAAATTCTTAATATAATCCAGCAATTAGCTTTGCAGACATGATTTGCCAATCAACTAATTTTTTTCTCACCACTTTCTATAATAACTGGTTTTGACATGCTAATTAATCATCGATTGAAAGGTATTAGTTTCTCCAGATTTTTTATGTAATATGTATGGAAACATGCCTGTTGAAATAAACCATGAACAAGAATCATGGGTTGCGGGTTGGGCTACTACCCAATATCCACCCAGGCTATGGTACGGACCTATGCTTGCAATACTCCGCTCTAGCCCAAAAAAAAACTCTACGACCTAGGCTTGGGCTTTGTAAAATGTGGCCAATCTTTGGGCCAGCAAGAGTTTGGATCCAATAAGACAATTCTATCAACAGTCCTAATAATTGTACCGACTACTAAAAATTCAAGGGAAATTTGAAAAAGTGTACACCAAATTGAAGTTAATTATAAAAAAATACACATAAAAGAATGTAAGGTAAAAAAATCCTTAATTTTCATAAATAACTTTAATATTCCGTATTTTTATGTCATCACTTGATTCATGCGTATTTTTTTTAGAAAGTGATTTATTTTAAATTATATTAATATTCGAATTTCATAACAATGTAATAATATAGTATAATAATAACAGTGTAACAAGACATTTACACAAAATATTGTACTACTATATTTTATCAAACATATATTTTCATATAATTTCATTCAAAACAATTCATCTAAGTTTTAAATTTGTTATCACATGCACAAAACCACTAAACACTAATTTTGCTACAGTGTATTGTTACATTGTCTTTGTTACATTATTATGGAGTTCGGATATTAACAAATTTTGAAATTCAAACAAAGTGATATATTCTAAAATAAACGAAATATTAAAGTTCTTCCAAAAAAAATAAGAAATATTTGATGTATAAATATAATTTGAAAACAAAACCATTTTCCCAAAAAAATTAAACGCTAAATCAATATGTATTAGAGATTTCGAATTAAATGACCCTAAATTTCAACGCTTAAGATAAATGTCTCGTTATAGTTTTTAGGAAAGAAAATTTTTAAAAATGGGCATTTACGTCTTTGTATTTTTTTTTAAAATATTTTGTTTTGTATATTTTTTTACAATTAAGTCTAATTTTGTGTACCAACGTTCAAAAGACCCAAAATCCAATGATTAACATGCCTTTGTTTGTGGACTCAGCCAGCCCATACAAAGACCCTTTTGCGAATCTATTAGATATTCACTTTCACCCTCAGTTATGGATTTTTTTGGTGTGACTATAATTTTTTAGGCTTATTTGAGCAAAAGTATATGGATAAGTTATTTACTCTATTAAGTATAATTTTTATAAAAAAAAATTGTGTTTAGATACAAAATTCAAATGAATTAAATTTTTTTTTACCTAAACACCCTCCGTTAAATTATGCAGTCATCATTGACAGTTATTTGAGAAAACAAATATATAAAGATTAATAATAGTAATGGGAGGAAAAATAGTGACATTAATGATCAAACCCTTCTTCTACGGCAACAGGATTCCATGGCAATGAGATTTAATTAGAATATCATAAATTATATGTGAATAAACATTGAATTTTCTAAAAAAAAAAAAAAAGAGAGAATTGACCAAAATATTTTGTTAGATATTATGTATTGTTTGTTGTTGGGATGTAGAAAAAAAAATTGTTGCTTTTTTTAATGAGTGTAAATGTTTTTTAATGAGTGTAATTGTGTTTTAATGTGTGTAATTATTTTTTTTAATGGGAATAGCAATCACAGTCTCATGCAATTGTTAAAGTATGATGGTGTAACGATGTCACGATACTAAATGATGCAACTATTTAATTTATGTAAACAATTGAATAACAAATTGGGTTAGTGTCATAATTTTGTGTAATTATTTTATGTAACTGTTTGGTTTATTAGAACGCATGAATAATTATTTGGTGTATTACAAAACAATTATAACTGATTGATGTAATTGATTAGTGTAATTGTGTTGTTGTAATATTAATATAAATAGAGTAAGAGATAATAGGGAAAGCGAGAAAAAAAATACTATTAGAGAAAATATGTCTCTATTTTATCTTTCATTATTTGATTATAGTCAAAAATATATAGAAGGAATACAAAGGGTTTCAACCCATCAACTATTTACTAATGACAATATTGTCATTTTTTAAAAATAAGCACTTTAACCAAAATAAGATTTTATGTTGTATTTTTGCTCAAATAAATCTAACAAATTATATCGACTTTCAAATCATCCCTCTGGGAGTAGACTGGATCTATTATGGAAGTAAGTCAGGCCCAAAACATACAAAAAGCTCGCTCTGCAGCCCAATTTCCCCACCTTAGGTTGCATTGCACAAATCACTACGCCCAGTTGGCAACGTACGTAGCTCATCTTCGTTATTGCGAAAATCGAAACCACCAAATCCCTAAAAGTGTCAAAACTTTTGAAATAAATAAAATTATAATTTAATATAATTAATTCGGTATCAATTAAAAAACTTTGAGATCAATAACCACAAATTGAAATGTCTTAATCAATCGACCTTATTAGGTCATCTTTTTAGGTGACAACTAAGACGTATTATATAATTTTAGAATATACTAATAACCAATTTAATGTGATATTTAATTAAATTCTGCCAAATTAAAACTGAAATTCTACTCATTTTTTATGCTAGCAAAACCACAATTTATACAATTTGATCATAGATTTTTTTTTATATGAAAAAAATAGACATCTATTAGTATTTTTTTAAACAAGGTTGTCATGCTGTAATAAAATTATTTATATCCGACACTAACAACGAACTCAATATACTTTTTACTGTTATAGGATATTCGTATTAATTTTAAATTTATTTCAAAAATTATATAATACTAACTAATTTCTTATCAAATCTTATTTACAATCATCGGTCTAACTATTTTTTGCTAATTTAGACCTACACCACCTTAGGGGCCCTTATAGATTGCCCTTTAGAGAATTATTTAGATGTTGAATACCTTCACCACCAGTCCATCCATTGGCATTAAGGTTAGGGTTTTTATTCCTGCGTAACCAGAGCCAGACCACTTCCTTCGTAGTTCGTACCCTACCCAGTACTGAGTACCCCCCACTACGTCCCCATATTACTCTTTTTCTCTCTCTAGACTTTTAATTCGATTTGCCATTGGACCGAGGCAAGCCCACTCACCCATATTCCTCGAAACCAAAAATCTGGTCACTTCTCCCACCATTCCTTTATTCCAAAACCAATATAACACAATATATATTCACATATATATACATATATATATCTATAGTGTAAGAAAATAAAAGCACCACCAATTGTACCAACAACCACCATTGGAAAAGGTCATCTTCACTGCAGAGGTACATACATTATCACCGTCTCTCCATATCTGTAACCTTCCTTAGCCATGCCAGTGCTTATTATACAAATTTGATTCTATACATAACTTTATGTACTCATATTCATGTGACCTAGCTCCCCCCACCCCCACGCCCCTAACCCCGAAGAAAGTTAGATAAACACCCACTTGTAATCAATCAAGAAAAATAACATCCATTGACCGGGTGTTCTACTTAATTTCATCCAGGTTATGTTTAGGGTACTGATGATTGTGATTTGGTACATGGGGCAAGAATTAGGGATTGTTGATTTGGACCCACCATTTTGTTTCTAGCCATAAATCATAATTAGTCTAGATTTCAGTCGAGGCACGTACCTGTTTAACATATTGATGATCTGTGTGACAACGTTGATTTTGGTAGTTTTTTTTTTTTCAAATAATTTTACCGTAATTCAGATAATTTAGGGTTCTTATTTGTTGCTTTCTCTTTTTGGGGGGTTCTTAAAGCTGTAATGACTGCAATTGGTCACGCAATAGTAGCTGCGATTTTGATTATAGTGGTGTACAAGCTGAGCTGACTATTGAAGTCGTAATCTTGTGGAGCATTGTCGTGGAAGGGTCTGTCTTTTTAAACAACTATTTTCCAATTACTTATCTATGTTTGAACAGGCCTGTTTTCTGGGGCTCTTTGAGTATAAGATAGATTTCATGAAGATTGAACTGATAGAGTTGGCTTATCGTATCTCTTTAGCTTGGTTTGTTAAACAGGTTTTTTCATGTTAAGATGTTTAGAGGTGAAACATCAAACCTATTTTTGGATTTTCCAATTTCTTTTATTTTTGGGTTTTCAAATTTCTATTGTTTTTGAATTCTTCTTATAGAAAATAAATCAAAATAAACAAAGAAAAATATATACATTCGTTTTAGGATTTATAATAAGTATTGTATTTGTTCTTTTCTTTGTTTATTGCATGTTTATGCATATTTTTCTTTTTATTTGTTTATTTGAAAAATACAAAAATATTAGAAAAGAAAAAGCAAAATGATTTTCTTTTGTTTATTTTTCTTTGTTATTGATCATAGTAATTCACACTTTGGTTTGCATCATAATGATTTTATCCTTAAATCAAAGTTGAAATGTACATTACTACGAGTTATATTAGAGGATAGAGAACTTAGTTATAATATATTGACTAATTGGCTATAAGTGGTAAAGTTAGAAATTTTACAGGAATGTAATACCGATTTACTCATTTTAACGACAATATAAAATATAAGATCCTTTCTTTATTGATGGATTTCATTTTTTTCATGGTTTGGCAGGTCCGGGGGGGGGGGGGGCAATTTATAGTATAATGAACAACTGGCATGATTTTTGGAAATTGAATTCAAAAAAGTAAAGTGATCCATTCATTTAGGTTAAACAGGTAGTTTTTCTGGTCAAATTAATAAAGGAAATTTAACAAGCATTTTAACCATTTCCCTAACATTTATTTAATTTTTGTTTATTATTTGCGGTGGGCAAAAGACCCACAATGAGGGTGCAAAAAAGGTTATAACTTTTATCCTTCCTTGCTGGAACTAGTTTTCAGCTCCAACTTATTTGGTTTCACCATACCACATGATACATAGGCAACTTTTCCTGTGCAAACTATGTATATCCTCCTTTTTACAATGCAGTTATGGTCTTTTAAAACTCGGTAATTGGTAATGTGTACTCTTAGATTAGTTTATCTACCTTCTGTTGGATTTTTCTGCTTTCAGATATTTTGAGATTTAGTTGTACCAGACTGGTTGCATCACTGGTTTGGTATTCTTGTTAAATTAAAGTATGTATGAAATTTCTGGAGATATATGTAAATATACTTTGAGATGTCCTAGCTTTGAAATTGACAGGCATGTGCACAATTTAGGATTGCAGATGTACTGATGATATTCATTAACTGCAAAATATTGGGACAATTGCTGGGTGTAAACAGAAAGGTCTATCATGTTATTAGGATTTAATTTTAGAAACTTGAATAGATGATATGGATCAGGGATAGCAATTCATGCCATGCAATACAAGAAGCGTAGATTACTGTGAAAGGTATTATCTATAAATATTTTTTCACTTTGTCTTTCCTAATTCCTTCTCTTCTTTTTATGGTTCTTGACATTTTCCCAGTTACTGCATTGTACAAGAAGTGTAGATTACTGTGAAAGGTATTATCTATAAATATTATATTCACTTTGTCTTTCCTAATTCCTTTTCTTCTTTTTATGGTTCTTGACATTTTCCCAGTTACTGCATTGTGCATCGTAATATATGTTACATGTTTGATAGCAAGGACTATTGGCCTGTTTTGTAGAGCTTATAGCTTATGGGATCAAGAAGAAACGGAGTCTTTTGTGTGGGTTCAATGAAGTTATGAGCAACTTACAGCTTAAAAGTGCCAGAATTGGTAAGCAGGATGGGAGATACCTTTTTTTCACTAGCTAATTATGATACTTTCCCAAAATATGATTATTATTGCAATGCCAAGCAGGGTGGGGGGGGGTACTATAATCATTTATGCATCAAGAAGTACCTTTTTAGCTTATTTTACCAATGGACACCCCCTACTGATGACTGATATATTGCAGTACCAAATAGTTTACAACTTAAATTGATAATCTGATTTTCAAGAGCTGCTGCCCATAATCACACACAGATTTTCTTAAGCACTACAAAACACACCCTGTAAAATGTAAGTACTTGTGTTTTTCTGAGCTCCGAAATCGTTAGCACAATCTGGCATCACGACTAGCAAATAACAAGCCATTACTTGGTTTGATCAGGCTTACTCAGGATAGTGGGCAGAGTAGAATTGATATGAATATAAGCTCTGGCACCTTTGTCATTTATTTGCGCAAAGTGACTTCTTTTAGCCTTGAACCAAGTCCTTGTGCTTTTCATTTAGGCATTTCAACCGTGCTCTCTGAATTTACTTTTTAGTCTTTACTATGATCATCTAAAGAAAACTGGAAAAAAACCTGTCATGGGTCATGCTATGGATATTTTTCCTCTGATTGTTCATGATTGTACAAAGGTTATGTTTAAATGGTGACCTGTGTTGTAGCTATATAGAACCATGATTATACAAAGGTTACATGCAAATGGTTCCCTGTTTTACAGCTGTATAGGATCTCAGGTTGCGTTGGTTCATAGGTTTCCTGATCCACGAGCTTCTCTCTCTCTCTCTCTTGGTTTGCAAAAATTGCAATGCGCACAGGGGCGAAGCCAGACATCTTCTTCAGTGGGGGCAACCTATACTATATTAATATTAAAATTTAAAATATTCACAACAGTATATTTTTATTAATAAAACACCAATTAAAGACGTAATTCATATGCATGAGTGATATACAAAAAGAGCCAACGAAAAAAACTCATTATAAATTTATCTATAAGACCTAAAAAAAAAATTTTGAACCGTAAAATTGGGCTCAATCATATATTAAATTTTAAGAAAAATTTTCATAATTAATTCAAAAATTAAAATTTTCAATCACAAACTTAATATTCATCATTAAATTTTAACAAAAAATCGAAACTAACTTAAACTATAATTATTCTAGTAAGCTAAACCTAGGTATATGAAGTATTTAACTTATCACAATAAAACTATTCAAACTACCAAATCAAAATAATTTAGTCTAATTATAATGGAGGACTGCAAGTTCCAATTCCAATTCCACAAATAAAAATAAAACAAATGAGACCACTGCAAGTCCTAATTTCAATTCAACATATAAAAACAAAACAATATTGAGGACTGCAAACCCAAATATCAATTAAATATATAAAAAAAATAAATCATAGACCAGGACTACAAGTCCCAATTTTATTTTAATATAGAAAAATAAATACATGACTATAAATCCTAGTTTCAATTCAATACATAAAAAATGAAACATAAGAGATTATTACAAGCCCCAATTTCATATTTTCAATTCAACATGTAACAAATAAAATACAGCAGAGAGCTACAAGCGCTAATTTCAATTCAACATTTAAAAAATAAACCACAAAAGAGAACTACAAACTTTAATTGTCAATTCTAACATAAAAATATAAAACAAAGAAGATGACTACAAACCCCAAATTTAGGTCAATGCATAAACATAAAACAAATGAGATGGCTAACCTATTTCGTAGCATATTAGTTAATCTTTAAATACCCAAATTTTTTATATCATCTTCTATTGATATTTACAAGTGATACTCATATATTTGTGAAAATAACACAACTACCCTTAAATCTTTTAAAAAAAATTCAGTGGGGACAAATTTCTAATAAACTCTAAATTTTTTAAAATTATACTTGGTCTCCAAATTTTTTTAAAATTCCAGTGGGGGCAGCTACCCCCACTGTGGATCCGCCCCTGAATGCGCATGCAGGTGCATGCACGAGAACTTGCTCATACATAAATGATACTGATCGGCTTTGTTATTTCACTTTGTGCTAGAGAAATGCCTATGCTTCTATATATAGGTTTATTCTTAAGTGATGCATTTTGGTTTGTTTTTGACTTATACACCTCTGACTCTTCCATGTGGTGTAGCTTTGTTTAAACAGGGGGTATGAGTGGGATGTAAATGGTTAGATAATATATGGCATTACAGATTCTCGTGTGGAATGATGGAGGTGCTTCCTTGTTCTGGCAAAAATTATGTAGGAGAATCTGATTGTCCACAACAGGGTTCAGAAACAGGTTATATGTATGCTGGAAAATCAAACTGCCTTGGACATGAAGAACAAGTTCAAATGGCAGATATTAAGGTGGATGACTTAACGATTGATGTAGAAGGGCCTCAGGGAGAAAGACAGGGTGGAGACCAATTGACAGTTGATGAGTTCCCAACTTCAGAAAGCCATTATAATGGAGATCCTTATGATGTTTCTCAGATGGATGGCCAAAAATCTTCTAGTGATTCCCATGACTCTGAAGATGATACCTTCAATGCACAGGATAACAGTACAGGACCTGGTGTGGCCCCCGATAACTCTCCGATAATTGTAGATACTATTGAAAGCGGGCTGCAAAGTAACATCAGGGAAGGAGAATCTTTTATTTCAGAACTTAAGTGGTTAGAACAAGATGAACCCATGGCAGTGTGGGTCAAGGTATGTGTTTGTGTTTTTTTCTTGCACTTCAAAGTGTTGTTTCAATAAGAAAAAGTTCCACGGTTGCAAACATATAGAGCCATGTAGTCTTAACTTGTGCATATATTGGTAATTCAATTGTTAATATATTGTTCTAGGTGTGATCGCCTATCTGATTTGAATGTATCTTCGTTGAATTTTAACACAAGGATAGGATACTGTCACATGACTCACATCACCGTCCTCACCTTTATAACTGTGCTGTTATGCACCAATTGTTTGTTATGTTTTGTCCACATTTTAAGGGTTATCGTTTGTTAATCTTGTTGCTTTTAACATTTTAACTTTGATTCGATCTTATTCTTTATGCAAATTATATGAAAATGTATGCTGATTTTGTTTGAGTTTTATTTTTATATTCTTCCAATTATAGTGGAGAGGGAAATGGCAAGCAGGAATCAGATGCGCTAGGGTTGACTGGCCATTATCAACTTTGAAAGCGAAGCCAACTCATGACCGGAAACAATATCTTGTGATATTTTTTCCACGCACAAGGAATTATTCATGGGCAGATGTGCTACTTGTTCGTCCGATCAGTGACATTCCACAACCCATTGCATATAGGACACACAAAGTTGGAGTTAAAATGGTTAAAGATTTGACGCTTGCCCGTCGGTTTATCATGCAAAAGCTTGCTGTCAGCATGTTAAATATTATTGATCAATTACGTAGTGAGGTTTGAGATAGGCCTCGATTTGTTTTCCGTTTTTTGTAATTTTATTTAGTTTCATTTTACTTCAGTCTTCAGTTCATATTTGTTTTTGATTGATATGCTTTTAATTTATTTAGGCTTTGATAGAGACCGCTCGCAACGTGATGATCTGGAAGGAATTTGCTATGGAGGCTTCGCGTTGTAAAGGCTATTCTGATCTTGGAAGGATGCTTGTGAAACTTCAGAATGTAAAGTCTCTCCACTTGGTAGATAGGAAAAAAATTGCAAAGTTGTGTTCTCCCCACCCCTTTTTCCCCCTTCCCCCTTTTTCCAACTTTTTTTCTTCTTGTGTCCTTTTTTTTCCAATTAATATTCTTTATAGTTTATTTAATGTTGAACCATGGTTTTTTATCAAGACCATGGTTCAAGGTTTTGGAATTGGGCATTAACTTGGAGTGCACTAAGGCATATTGGTCGTGGCATCCCAAGAAAAAAAAATGATACGCAAAAAATGTAGAAAAAGAATTTGAATGTGTTGGGAGATTTAGAGCATATCGCAGTATGACAGAAGATGATAATGAATCGGATGGCGTGGATCGAGTCGCATGAGACTCCTGTCAGGGGCGGAGCCAGGAATTCTGGTCAGGGTGGACACTTTAATTACCCTCTAATTTTTTTTCTTCTAATCAATCACACTATATAATATATTTATATTTATTATATTATATTTAATACATAAAATCCATTTAACATAAAAAATGTCAAAAAAAATATATATATATTGTC
>CM042190.1:30945917-30962690 GCA_023539305.1 Ilex asprella
AGCATGCATACACTAATTTCTTGTTCTCTTTCTCTCCCTCCCACACGCAGACACACAATGTCCACATAGAAGACACACACTGCCAATGTATGCATTGAAAGAAAAGCTGTACCTCTTTGGCCTCTTACCACTGCTGCCCCAAGTTGAGGATTTGAAATAACTTCAGTAAGGCATAATTTTCAATAAGATTTTGTCATGACAATGCACATATTTTGGCTAAGTATGCTGCTACGTGTTTCATTTTTGCAGACAAAAGCCATTATACTCCTAGACTGTCATACACAATTTGGACTGTTAATGTTGTTAAATTCGTTGGTTTCCTGCATTATTATAGTCTCAAGTTCAATGCAAATACAAGACAGATAACAGTCTATTTCTTTCCTTCTCTCTCTCTGCAGTGCTTGCAGCTGGGGTGTGCTTGTGCGCATTCAACTTGCTCATCTCAAACCTGCGATCATGTGTACCTTTTTGATAATGATTATGAAGATGCAAAGGATGTATTTGGCAACCCCATGCATGGCAGGTTCCCATATGATGAGAAGGGTCGGATCATTTTAGAGGTAAGTTGTTTTTCCACTTTCCACCAAGCTAAATCACTGTTTGATGATTTTGATTTATCTTCTTTCTAATCAGGTGATTTTTTTCTTTGCAAAAAAAAAAAAAAAAACTGTTCTCTTTGCTGCAAGAAGTTTAGTCTTTTTACAGATATTGCTTATTGGCCCGTATTTTTGTTGAGTTGGACAAATACTACTTTCTGCACTTTTGCTCTTAAGTTCATATCATAAATTCCACCAGGCATTTCATTGACCCTTGTAATTGTCAGTGTGGAATTCTGTTTAGTTTACTTTTTTAAGGCAAAGCATGTGATGGAATGACAAATCACACTACCATTATTGTTGGTCATAAGACTAATGGGATCTACACATCGTACCTTGTGTTTGGAACTCCTACCTGCCATATGCCAGGGGACCTGTTTTATCCCCGTTACTGGTTGATAGTGTTTTTATGGGTGAAGACTATAAGGCACCTGACTTTTGTTACTGAATTGTGCAGGAAGGTTACTTAGTTTATGAGTGCAATCAAAGGTGCAGCTGCAGTAGAACCTGCCAGAATAGGGTTTTGCAGAATGGGGTACGAGTGAAATTGGAAGTATTCAAAACTGAGAAAAAGGTAACACTTCCTGTTTTTGCATGATTTTAAAAAGTACTTGCTAACTGCTTGCCATATTGATTCACAGGGTTGGGCCGTGAGGGCAGGGGAAGCAATCCTGCGTGGTACATTTGTTTGTGAGTACATTGGGGAGGTTATAGATGAGCAGGAAGCAAACAAGAGGCGCAACAGGTCTAGCATTCTGTCCGAAATAGTATTTTGTCTTCACTTTTGCTTTTACAATATTTCATTTTAAGGGATTCTTCAAGGACGCTTTTGGACTATCAGGTATGGCAGAGAAGCTGGCTGGTATTTCTATGAAATTGATGGTCACATAAATGACATGAGCAGATTGATTGAGGGGCAGGTCCCCTATGTAATTGATGCCACAAATTATGGAAATGTTTCACGGTATATCAATCACAGGTGAGGGAAGAGTTTTTTAGTCTTATAATTTAATGTGCTTTGCTTCAGAAAACTTTTTCCTTGTAGCTTAGCCAACTATGCTTCCTTTTAGAAGTCATTTGAGGCCACCTGCCATTCAAGACCAAGAAAAAAGAATATTTGATGCTCCAATTTGTGAAACTTTTTTAAAGAACTTAAGAATCTAAAAAACAACTTCCGTAGAAAATGAAAGCAGAGTCACCACCATCCAACTAAACCATCTGGCGTCAGTTAATGAATTATGATTAAACCAGCCATTTTAATTCTTATATGAATGAGTGGAGGCACAACTCAGGCTGAGGCTCATCATATTTTTTTTGTTTAGGAGGGGGGGGGGGCATATTGACAAATTAAGGATTCATAAATTGGGGAATTTTATTGGAGAAACTTGGAAAATAATTTCACAAATTCACCCTTGCATCACAGTCTTTATAGGTTTTTGTCTTAATGTATGTAGAAAAATGATGTCTAATTATGAAATGGAAAGGCGTAATCCTGTGAGGGCAAGGTGGTCAAAAGGATGCTTTTT
The DNA here is from genome assembly GCA_023539305.1 of Ilex asprella. Classification (NCBI taxonomy): domain Eukaryota; kingdom Viridiplantae; phylum Streptophyta; class Magnoliopsida; order Aquifoliales; family Aquifoliaceae; genus Ilex; species Ilex asprella. The sequence continues at coordinate 30,948,040 of CM042190.1, forward strand.
TTGTGTAGTCTGTCCGGTGGAGATCCAATTTTTATTCTACATTTCCGCAGATTCGGCATAATGATTGCTGTAAAATTTACTCTCTATCTGTTAATGTTCTTAGTTGCTCGCCTAATCTTTTGAATCACCAAGTTCTTGTGGAAAGCATGGAATATCAGCTTGCGCACATTGGTCTATATGCAAGTCGAGATGTGAGTATTTTTAACCGATTCTTAATTGTTGATTTTATGTATGCTACAACACTTACGGTGATAGAGGAGGGTCATTCAAATATAACCAATATAACTTATAACATGATATTACTGGATTTGGAAAGGTTTTATGTGTGAAACTGCTGGGGATCATCGTCATTCCTAACTTTGGATCCTTCTTGTTTTGTCCCACTTCTTTTTTTATTCTTATGAGCAGATTGCTGTGGGTGAAGAACTGACATATGATTTTCGCTACAAGCAACTGCCTGGAGAAGGATGTTCATGCCTTTGTGGAGCTTCCAATTGCAAGGGCCGCCTCTACTGAATCACTAACTAAAAACTTGTGTGTTTACCTTTTTCTGAAGCAACTAGAGGGTGTTTCACAAAGTTTGACAGTGGGGGATGAGAAATTCGGAAACTGAGAAACATCTCTAAAAGAATCTGGAAGGTGAAGTACGCGATCCCCTAATTGCTCTCAACAACTGTTCTGATCAGACGCGCTTGTTTGACAGGAGACGTCGCTCAAGCTGGCAATGTTTTTGGTAGGGTTTCTTCGCTGGCACGACTCGTATGACTCCCGGCTACTTATCTGCAATACTTAGGCGATTTTCTCTCAATAGGTTGTATTTATGCATTTCATTTCAGCCAAGTTACTTTTATGGAAAGGAGGATTAAACCCCGTTTTGATTGTTATTGAGTTGATTCCTAATCGATTTAGTTTGCTCTTGCTTGACAACATCACAATATATTGATGGCACATGTAGGTTCTTGGGTAGTGTTGTTCTAAAAAATATTGATCTTCATAGCTTTCCTAATCATTTTTGCATGTCATTATGATATAGTTCCCCTCCCCCTCCATTTATGCACGTGATCAAGAGATCTATTTTATTTTTTTTGCTTATTGTACTAGTTGGTCGAATTATTCGTGTTTAATCTTAATCTGATCTATTTATTATGTGTCATTTTTGAATTTCATGTCATGTGCCGTGTTCATCATATCATATCAATAGGTAAAATTGACAGACATTCCTAAGGGTATTATCATTGGAGAGGACTATCTTTCTAAGACGAATGCTTTGTTTGGTACAATGGAAAAATAGAAGAATATAAATTTCTCTAAAATTGTGAGGAATTGATAGAAAGTTAATTATGTGTGTTGAAATGTATATTATTCATTATATATTATTAGATATATAATGTTAAAATATCTATATAATAAAGTAGCTTCCGATTCAAATCTTAAAAGATAAACAAAATGATTTTTGTTATTTGCAGTTGAGATCGCTTTAAATTTTACTTTAAAGTTAATTTAATGACTAATATTAATATCCTAAATTTAATAGAAAAAATAGGCCCATAAGGGTGTGTTTGGAGTGATTTTTTAAAAGTACTTCTAGAAATTATTTCTTAAAAATATTTTTAAAAAAATAATAGTATTTGCAACTGTCTTATCACTATCTCTACCGTTGCCACCACCACCACTACCACCGCCACTAAAGTTGTCAATGTCTTTGCCGCCACTGCCATGATCACTACCTTTACCACCACCGTCGTCACCGTCGTCGTCACCACCATTGTTGTCACCACCATTATCACCATCACCGCTGTCACCACCGCCACCACTACCACCACCATCATTGTCGTCACCACCACGATCATGGTCACCCACCACAATTATCATCGTCTCCTATCACCACCTCTCACCCCCACTACAAATCGATGCTTAAATTCCTTTATCTCTTCTTTATGTTTCTGATTTGATTTTAGATATGAATACAAATATGTTTATTGTTTACCATTTTTTATTGCATTGTCCCTTCAGGTACATGCAATAACTAGTGTATCAATAAAATATAATGGTAAAATTTGTTACTATATTTATCAATTACATATTATGTATACATTAATTTTATATATAGATATAATGATAAAATATATATTTATATTTTTTTAAAGAAAATAAAAGTATAAAATATAAAAAAAATTAAAATATTTTTTCTATCTAACCAAACACACAAAAATTAATTATTCTTATTTTTCATCCGTCTTATCAAACACAAAAGAAGAAAGAAATAATTCTTTATTTGAATGATGAAAAGTGTCTAGTAGGATGGATGAAAAAATAGAAGGATGAAGAATGAGAGTGTACTTTTCATCCTTCATCCTCTCATTTTTCATCCTTCTATTTCTTCATCCATCCTACTAAATGGATCATTAGTCCTTTGATCATATTGTAGTGGAAGGAAAATTGGTAGAGCCAGATTGTAATTTAGATCAAGTATAAACATTTTTCCCAAGTGCATTATCCTCGAAATATAAACCACTATAATATTACATTAAAGAAATTAGTAAGCAGACATTTTATGCTGCATATGTTCTTATTCAAAACAGACTAATAACCAATTAAAATGAAATATTGATCTAGCTGAAACTTTGATTTCATGAAATGCTGTTTGATAATTCCCATGAGAGTGAAACAGCAAGAGTTCTTGACATAGCCTGCACAATCTCCTCCATGCCCGGGCGATCCGATGGATCTTTCTTTATGCAACTGTCGATCACTCTGACCACAAAAATGGCAAGCTCCACTGGATAATTACCCTGTAAACAAGGATCCATAAAGTTTTTCAGATTCTCCCTTCCATCTTCCTCATGAATCACAGAGAATAAGACCCCTTCATGAAGAAGATTAATTTCTTTCCCGCTGAGTACCTCCGTCAGGAGGACCCCAAATGCATACACATCAAGCTTTGGAGAGACCAATCCATTCTCCAAATACTCAGGAGCCATGTAACCTTTGGTCCCTACTATGTGCTTTGTCAAGACAAATTCACCTTCCTTCCCATCTGCTGACCTTGCTAGATTGAAGTTCGTGATTTTCGCCCTGAACTCGACATCAAGAAGGACATTACTGCTCTTTAGATCCTTGTGGACATACGCGGGAGAGGCATAGTTATGGAGATAATTAAGCCCTGTGGCAACATCCAAGGCAATCTGTATTCTCTGTATCCAATTCAAGAAATGTTGATCTCCATCTTTGTATTAGAGCCAGTCACCCAAAGGTCCATTGACAGCATACTCATAAACAAGGTACCAATTCCCATCATTGAAACAAACGCCCGAGAGGCGAATAAGATTGAAATGGTTGATTTTGCTTAGCAAATTGATTTCAGTAGACACGTCTCCATTCATTTTCTTAATGGCTGCAAAATCTCAATTGATCGTGCCACGAAAAACGGAACCCTTGATGCAACAACTGGGACTGAAATTATCTGTTGCAGATTGTAGTTCTTCAAAAGTGTACACTTTAAGGTATTGGGCTATACTGTGTATACCCTCCAAGAAGAACTCCTCTGGCTTTTCCTCCATCTTTGTCTTATTTGGTTTCTCATGTGCCTCAAAGACCTCTGAATCAACAATTGGGTCACTTTTCTTCTTTTTACGAAAGAACAAGCAAAAGACAATGGCCCCAAGGACCACTGCAAGGGAAAACCCTCCAAGAGCTCCAGCTGCAACGAATATCCATGTCTTGCTTGAACTATTATTCGATGAAGGGACTGGTGGTGGTGGTGGAGGCGGTGGTGGCACTTTCATGGATTGGTTACTTGGTGGGTTTTGGAGAGGAACTAGAAGGGTGGTGAAGGGATATATTGTGAAGTCTTCTTCTGAAAGCCCATTGGCTTCAAGAGTACTCTCAGTATCCACTCCAACTTGCGCACTTATGACTGAGACAGATTGGCCAGTAGTGACTAAATAACTCAATAAATACCTTACACCAACATCACTTTGGTTCTTTGTTGGACAAGCACACCTAAGAGGAACATTAATTCTAGTGCCTACATAAAAATTCTTAGCAGTGTTTTGAGCCCGGATGGCTTGACAAGTTGAGAGACCTTGAAAGGTGTTATTTGCAGTCAAGAAATAAGTATTACCATCCTCAATAACATAAGATGTGTTTGCTTGATAGTACGCACCTGAACAAGAACAGTTGACAGGAACAATCACCATCCTGTTTGTCTGAAGAGTTTGATTCTGATCAGGAAGAGAATTGAGCCGAGAGAGCTGTGATGGGTCGGCTCCAAGGAGAGCAGAGATGGAAGAGAGAGTGTTGTGTGGGGGTTGAGATCTGAAGGTGAGGAAAGCTTGGCAACTTTGGTTTATGCCATTGCAGCTATACCCAAGAACAGAATCTAAAGTATAGTTCTTGCATCGTGTGGTGGCCTTTCTGATGTAAGGCTGCTGGGCATTAATCAATGAAGAACAAGAGATCAGAAAGATATACAAGAGAGAGATTAGAGACAAACAGGACATGTTAGTTCAAGGAGAGAGACTGTGGGTGATGGTTTTTCTGAGGATGGAAGCAAAAGGGTTTATTTCAGATCTGAGAGAGAGAGAGAGAGAGAGAGAGAGAGAGAGAGAGAGAGAGAGAGAACGAAGTGTTCTGAGCAAGTCTGTGGGAGGAGACCCCTGTGGGAGATGGAACAAGTGATTTTCAGAGAAGTCAAATTCTGCAAACATGCCTTAAAAAAGGCATATAAAGTGAAATTTCCCAGAAAAAGACACGGACTGGAATAGTTATCTGTCTGGCTTTGTGCTTTCATTTTCATTTACAGAAGCTGGAATTCCTTGAAGAAAAAGGATAGTTGAGCCACTAGCAAAGTAATAGAAAAGACAATTAGTGTCATTTTGGAAAAGAAAACACTAGCAATTGCAGTGGAAGGACCGGATTGTAATTTAGATCAATCATAAACATTTTTCCTAAGTGCACTGTTTCCCAAAATATAAACCCTCTGATATTACATGAAGAAATTATACAAATATTTTGCTGTATACGTTCTTATTCAAAACACTAATCACCAGAATGTTATCAGAGTTACTATACATGTAATGAATCAAGGCCAAAAAAAGGGGGCTAAACAGAACATAAAAAATCAGATACCAAAATCTCTAGCTGAAACTTTGATTTCATGAAATGCTGACAGACAATTCCCATGATAGTGAAGCAGTCAGAGTTCTGGACAGAGACTGCACGATCTCATCCATGCCTGGGCGATCCGATGGATCTTTCTTTATGCAACTATCAATTAATCTGACCACAAAAATGGCAAGCTCCACAGGATAATTACTTCGAAAACAGGGATCCATGAAGTCACTCAGATTCTCCCTTCCATCTTTCTCATTAATCACAGAGAATAAGACCCCTTCATACTGAAGATTAATTTCTTTCCCAGTAAGTATCTCCATCAGGAGGACCCCAAATGCATAAACATCAAGCTTTGGGGAGACCAATCCATTCTCCAAATACTCAGGAGCCATGTAACCTTTGGTCCCTACTATGTGCTTTGTCAAGGCAAATTCACCTTCCTTCCCATCTGCTGACCTTGCTAGATTAAAGTTCGTAATTTTCGCCCTGAAATCGCCATCAAGAAGGACATTACTGCTCTTTAGATCCTTGTGGACATAAGGAGGAGAGGAGTAGCTATGGAGATAATTAATCCCCGTGGCAACATCCAAGGCAATCTGTATTCTCTGTATCCAATTCAAGAACTTTTGATCGCCATTCTTGTAATAGAGCCAGTCACTCAAGGGTCCATTGACAGCGTACTCATAAACAAGGTACGAATTCCCATCATTGAAACAAACGCCAGAGAGGCGAATAAGATTGAAATGGTTAATTTTGTTGAGTATATTTATTTCCTTCGACACATCTCCATTCATTTTCTTAATGGCAGCAAAATCCCCATTGATCACGCCACGATATACTGAACCCTTGATCCAACAACTGGGACTGAAATTATCTGTTGCAGATTGTAGTTCTTCAAAAGTGTACACTTTGAGGTATTGAGCTATACTGTGTATACCCTCCAAGAAGAACTCCTCTGGCTTTTCCTCCACCTTTGTCTTATTTGGTTTCTCATGTGCCTCAAAGACCTCTGAATCAACAATTGGGTCACTTTTCTTCTTTTTACGAAAGAAAAAGCAAAAGATAATGGCCCCAATGACCACTGCAAGGGAAACCCCTCCAAGAACTCCAGCTACAACATATATCCATGTCTTGTTCGAGCTATTATTCGATGAAGGGACTGATGGCGGTGGTGGTGGCGGAGGTGGTGGTGGCACTTCTGTGGATAGATTACTTATAGGTGGGTTTTGGAGAGGAACTAGAAGGGTGGTGAAGGGATATATGTTGAAGTTTTGTTCTGAAAGCCCATTGGCTTCAAGAGTGCTCTCAGTAGCCACCCCAAACTCTGAACTTATGATGGAGACATCTTGGCCAAAAGTGACTAAATAGCTCAACAAATACCTTACACCAACATCACTTTCGTTCTTTGTTGGACAAGCACACCTAAGAGGAACGTTAATTCTAGCGCCTATAGGTAAATTATTAGCAGCAAAACTGTTTTGAGCCTGGAGGGCTTGACAAGTTGAGAGGCCTTGGAAGGTGTTATTTGCAGTCAACAAATAAGAATCATCCTTCTCAATAACATAAGATGTGTTTGCTTGATAAAACTCACCTGAACAAGAGCAGTTGACAGGAACAATCACCATCCTGTTTGTCTGAATAGTTTGATTCTGATCAGGAAGAGAATTAAGCTGAGAGAGCTGTGATGGGTCAGCTCTCAGGAGAGCGGCGATGGAAGAGAGAGTGTTGTATGGGGGTTCAGATCTGAAGGTGAGGTAAGCTTGGCAACTTGTGTTTATGCCATTGCAGTTATACCCAAGAACAGAATCCGAAGTATAGTTGTTTTCGCAGAGTGTGGTGGACTTTCCGATGTAAGGCTGCTGGGCATGAATCAATGAAGAAGAAGAGAGAAAAAAGATTGAAAAGAAAGACAGAAGAGGCAAACAAGCCATTTTGTGGGGGGGGGATGGTAAGGTTTATTTTGAGATCTGAGAGAGGGGTTTTATAGAGAAGTCAAATTCTGCAAACATGCCTTAAAAATGCATATAAACAGAAGCTGCTAGGTTGACCAGTTCAATGATAGAAAGTTCTCTGTTTGGCTCACTTCCTTCACTTTCAAATTCTTGCAACTGAACTTGACACGGCACCTATAATCAGAATCCGCAGTTTGACTGTAGAATTTTTTTTATGGGAAAAAAAAGTAATGGAAAAGAAAATTTGTGAGCGAAAATGAAAATTCTTTCAAAAAGGAAAGGATGCTTCGTGGAGTTTGTTGTCTGACGCTATTCCTTCCAAACATCCACCAAACTCTTTTTTTTTTTTTTTTAGAACTGGAGATACCCACCAAACTCATTAGCAAAAAGTTTGCTTAAACCTGGGGAAAGAAAGAAAGAAAGAGAGAAGAGGCAAACAATCCATTTTAGTTGAATGGGAGAGAGAGACTTTGATGTGATGATTTTGTCTGGTTGAAATCTGAAAGGTTATTGCAGATCTGTGAGAGAGATTTTCTGAGCAAGGCTATCCTGTGGGAGATGAGAGTGGAGATTTATTTCTAATAAATATTTTAGTTGAGGTAAGAATGACTCATTTTTTATCAAAATAAAAAAAAAATTAATCAAAATATGCGGAACTCAACTTAGTCATCCTGACCTTTGAAAAAAAAAAATTGTGATTTGTTTAAGAAGAGAAATTTTGCAAGCATGCCTTAAAAAATCTAGAAAGTGAGATTTCCTGGAAAAGATAGCGATGGAACGCTTGTAAGGTTGACCAAGCTGTCATTATTGTTATAAAAAAAAAGTTGGGTATGTGTTAGGTTGGGCCAATCAAAGCCCTGTAAAGCATTTGTTTAGGTCTTGCAACTGAGCTTGACAAAGCACAAAACCATAATTATAAATCGTGTGTTTCACTTGCTGATAGGTGGTCTTTCTTTTTTTGGAAAAACTTCAACCACACTCTTTCTAGTTTATCATATCTTTAAAAATATCCCCTCTAATTTTTGAATCTTCAATGACACCCCTTATTAGACTAAAATTTTTAACTAGAATACAAATTTACTAAATTTCCCATGATATATTTGAGGATACTTTTCAACTACACCCCCTCTAAGTATGTATATCTTTAATGAGACCCCTTCTAGATAAACATATCTTCAATGAGCCCCCTATATTTTTTAATTTTTTTAAGTATTAAAAATTTGAGCGAATTAAAATTCGATTCAAGTTAATTAATTTTTTTTTACATATTAAAATTTGAGGTAATTAAAAATTATATTTTTTTACATATTAAATTTGGGCTAATTAAAATTCTATTTGAGCTAATTAAAAATTATTTTTAATCGACTAAAGTCAAATTTTAATCAACTCGTATTGAATTGTAATCATTCAAATTTTAATACATAAAAATACAAATTTTAATCGACTCAAATTTTAAAACATTGAATTTTAATTAACACGAATTTTAATAAGTAAAAATATATAAATTTTAATCGATTCGAAAGCGAATTTTAATCGGCACTAACAGTTCGGGTAGAATTCAAATCGACTCAAATTTTAATATGTACAAAATATATTTTAATAGGTTCGAATTTTAATACGTTAAAAAAATAAAATTTATTCAACTTCAATTGAATTTTAATTGGTTCAAATTTTAATATATAGAAAAATAAATTTTAATCGGCTTGAAGTTTAATAAAATTTTATATAAAAAAATTACTTGAGATTTATGTAGGGATATTTTTGGTATTTTAGATTAATTTTTTTTGTTAGAAATGGTAGTTTAATGGTAGGGGGTGTTAGTAATGTTTAAATATAAACTAGAAGGGGTGTCATTGAAGATTTAGAAACAAAAAGAGGTGTCTTTGAAGATATGATAAACTAGAAGAGGTGTGGCTGAAATTTTCCCTTTTTCTTTTTTAGTTAGTTAGGCTATGATTCCTCTTTTAGTGGGTATATTGATTTTTTAGTTTGCTTTTTAAATATTGTATGCGGTCCTAAGTTGGCTCGAACATATAGGAGTTGGATAATTAGTGTATTTTTAATACCCATTTCACCCCCATCATATAATTTCAGCCTCAAATACAATTGATTTCTTTTTTTTTTCGTTTGTTATTGAATAATTTTGGAGTCTGTATATTATTTTTGAATTTTAATCGTATATTAATCGTTGAATTAGTAGGTACAAAAGTAGTAGATATAGAAGTTTTACATATTTCTTGGTAGGTGTAAGTACATTAACGATTAGTGTTTTAGTATATCTGTATGACGATTATTACGTACCCGTTATTTTCATGGAAAAGAAGATACATTAATCATCTGTATTTTAGTGTACCTATCTGACAATATGTGTTTTAATTTACTTACCTAACAATTATTACGTACTTGTTATTTTTTTATTGCGTACCTGTTATTTTTGACTCGAAAGTATATATATATTTTAAATTGCGTACCTTTCTTTTTAGCATACATTTATTAAGTTCAAGATTACACCTGAGGGACATGGATGTGTTCCTGAATTAATTATAGCATATTCAAAATTTGAAAGTATTTAAAAAAGATGCTAGATTGAATTTTTTAAGAAAAAAAAAACCTAAAATTCAAAAAGGAAACCTTTTAACGGCCTTGGATAGTATATTTTTTCCTTTAAAACTCTCAATTAGTATTGATCATGGAGAAGAAGAAATCTTGCTTCATTAAGAAAGAAATTCGCGTATGTTGTTCATCGTATAGATACACAAAATTAAATTATCATACGTATATAAATTAAATATTATATTTCATTCTTAAAAGGGACATTATATGTGTAGTTCATTTATTTTATATTTAAAAAAAAAAGATAAAAAAAGATTATTTTTCGAAGTCCTTTAACTCTGCCTCAAGTTTCTTCGTTCTATTCTTTTCCTCTTGCAATTTTTTGTTGAAGGATTTCGACATGTTCTTACACTCATTTTTTCTTTGTTGGACATGTAGAGTTTGGATTCAAGATGGTTGATATCAACTTGCATGCAATCTTGTTTTGCGTTGGCGTTGTCTAAAAGACTTGAAAGCATTTGTGTATTAGTTTGTATTATTTACTACTTTGATTGTTTCATTTTTTTTTCGGTACTTTTGTTCTGAATTTTAGATACACTATTTATAGAAGTATTTTCTATGGATAGATGAAGAGATTTAAATGTATGTTTATTATGGTGTTAATTTTGTAGTTAATCGAAGAGATATGCTAAACACAGCCGCTATTAATAAATGTGACTTAATGGGTATCTTCAAACTTCCAGTTAATGGGTATGTTAGTCAAAAATAGGTCATTTTTTTAGTATATCTGTGAAACCTGATCATGCATTGCATACATATTAACATAATTATGTAGACTAATTACAATTGTGTGAAATTATTTATTTGATAGAATTTTGTGTATGAAAATAATATTGGGTTAGTTTTAGAATCATTTAAGAATTTGGGAGAAAACAAGTAGAATTATTAAGTGCATGAAAATATTTTTATCCATGTGTCAAATAAAAGATGGTGTGTTATTTTAGAAGTATGCATGTGGGTGTGAGTGTGTTGTGTGTGTGTTTGACTAGGTGTAATAAAGTGTGTGTGTAATGCATGAAACAATGTGTGTACTTTAATATGTAGTCAAGTGAATGTATTTAAAATACAAACAAGTGTGCGTGTGCATGTGTGTGTGTTCTGGTTATATGAAACCAGGAGTGGGGGAGAGCAAAAGAAGAGTAAGAAGAAAAGGAAAAAAAAAAAAGGAAAGAAGAAAGAGGAACTTGGGGGACTCCATGTCAAACAAAAAATAAGAAGGAAATAAGAAGAAAGTAAATGTGTGTGTGTTCATTTTAGAGTGTGATATATGAGATAAATGTTAAGCATGTTTGAGTGATTAATTTTAGTATGTACGTAATTATGTGTGTTGTTCTATTTGGAACTAGTGACTGTTTTAATTTAATTTCATAGATTGTTTTAGTTAATTTTATGTATGGACTGTTTTAGTTTAATTTCAAAATATTTTTTTTTTTGGTTTAAATTAAGTGTATTTAGCATAATTAACGGGCCGTTAAAGATAGGTTCCAAATTGGTATTAAACTAAATGCGAGAAAAGTGTGAAAAATGACTCTTTGAGATGTTCGATATGCATTTCGTAGGCTAGGTTGAAACCAAAATATTGGGAGTGAAACTGGGGGTTTAAGGTTTCTATTAATGGACTGATTTGCATGAGTTAGAGAGTATGTAAGTTCATGTAAAATTATTTTAAAACAAAGTATGATAAAAATTGAAAATAGGTGCCGAGAATGTTGAAACCCTGATTTCTAAATATTATTATCACACGTGTAAATTTTAATTCAAATGACCTAAAATTTTGCATGTATCACTTTTAATTGATGCTTGAGGTGATAATGTAAATTTCGAATGCAAATGAATATAATATTTGATACGAAATGTACGAAATGACGGAAGTGCGATTTTTAGGATTCGGGGTCGAAATGTGTAGAAATGGATCATTGGTCAATGTGTTTGATCTACTTAATCCTAATTATGATTGATGTGAGTGATTTTGAAGATTTAAGGAGACAATATGATCTTTAAATCTAATGTGTCAGTATGTGAGTGAACAGTGCGGTAACCGGGACACTTTGGGTTGAATCATCTTGCATACATTAATGCATGACCAATTATTCAATGCGATAAATATGTTGATATTGTAAATACAAATGTGTTATGGGGAACAAGTGGAACAGTTGGTATTGAAACAGATACGGAAACACCGAAGGAATTCACTAGTAGGTCTGGAGGCTCGTCGTAGCTATGTACACTTGAGATGAGTGTATATCTTTATATGTTTTGAAAATGCTATTATAAGATGATTTTAAATGACAAAATTTAATAGTATTTTTCAGGATTATGTGTTATGTGCTTATGTGATTGGATGATACTTTGTATTGTGTATTGTGAAATGTAGTGCATTGTTTGAGACAGGGGCGTCAATGGTTGATCACTGGGCGTGCAGTGGTGTGCTAACACTGTGGTGTTCTCGAGAGGTTCGAAGACACGAATTCATGTTAAATGAGAAATTATTATAGTCGGTTAATAGCATATATATTTGTAAACAGATTCAACAAGCATACTTTGTGATGTATACTATGTGGGTGTGAGATTTTTTGTATATGTCTATAACCTCGAAAATAAACAATTGATACAGGTATTATATATGGTAAAGGTTATGAGACAGATTCACCATCATACTTATTAAATAAGGTGAAGGGTTGTATTGTTGTACCTGTGAAATTAATTAGAGTTTTATTAATCTAGATTATATATGTAAATAGGTGTATCAAAAATTCAGTCTGATCCTTGAGAGATCGGGATGGGCGTGACAGTACCTGTTTGACGATCTGTGTTTTTTGAAAAAAAAATTACATAATGATGATAGATTTTTATAATAGATGTTTTAATTGCGTGATGACATTTTTGTTATTTTTTACATTTTTAAAGGGTATTAGTTATGACAATTGTTTTAACTTTTCAATAGGGACCTAATCAAAAAAAAAAAATTAGTGAGTGAATTTTTTTTTAAATCTCATTGGGCCTAGGAATCTGGCTCCAAAAAATTCTTTTTTTTTTTAACGAGGAAATACAAGGGCACTTTGGACACATTTATGAAAAAGTAAACACCGAATAATTATAATCACACAATAGTCATAGGTATCAATTTCACCGGTAAAGTTGGACCCCCTAATATTTGACTATACGGTTCATCAAAGTCTAATCTCATACTACATAACTATCGTGTGAATTTTGTTATTATTTTTTTTGAATTCGTTTGATTAGTAAGATAATGATAAAATTATAATAAAAAAATTAAAAATTTTATTCGTTTGTTTAGCTTATCCGTATTCGTAGTCAAGGATCCCCTTGGAAAACTATCGGCTAAATGAGCTCTTCACTTTATTCAGTTTGAAAAGAAAACTCTTAAATGGCAGTCAAAAGGAGCTTTACAGTGTCCAACCGATTCCCTAGTCCATGAAGCAACCGCGTTATTAGAAGCCAACGACAATTTTCCACGCCCGTTGTTGACCAAGATTAATAATAAATCGGGGCAAAGAGCCCGGATCCATGCGATGTCAACCCATGGGTTGGCCAGAGACTTCATTGAATGGTCAGTAATGAATAGAGATGTGGGCCTATTTGGCCCTATTGAGGCCCACCAAGACAATATGGCCCATCAGATCGTGTAAACATGAAATCATCTCCCACAAATATAAACAAAAAATAACCACTGAATAGAATGGTCTAATAAGGTATCAGTCAAATTTCTCACTCAAAGGTTGGATGTTCAAATTTTGAAGTTCACATTGGAGCTCAATAGTCAACTGTTATGTTAACCTAATTAGGTTTGTTCCGGAAAAGAGTAATGGGCGGGGTCAAGGGTCTTATAACCCCACCAGTGAAGGCCTATCGGGGTAGTCTTCAGGGGACTGTTTGATAAGGAGATATCGGGGGAAAAGGGGTGGACTTGAAAAGATGAATTTGAGAAAAATAGTCCAAAGCTCCCCAAAATCTCATGTTTATATGAAAAATTTAGTCTCGAATGTTCAAACCTGACCCATAACTCGTTCGAAGATTAAACTCATGATTATGAGTTTCGTCAAACCTAAAGTGGGGGTAAGTTTAGAAAGATGGGTAAGAAATTAAGGATTCAAAACACAATTATATCCCTTAACAAGAGTAAGAATTGGATTGACCAAGAATAAAATAGTCATGTACAGGACAAATAGTTGTTAATAATTATGATATATCCGTAGATTATATATATGTATACGTTTCACACCAAGCATAGGTATGAACCAAATTGAATGTTGACTCTCATCTTTGCAAAAGAGATTCTAGTTTGGAAGAGCTTGAATAAGTCGATCCAAACAATTCCCAAAAATTCATCCAAACAAACCCTAACTCTCCTTTGTCCCACCTAGAAATGATAGTGGATCGAAGCGGGGGCGAGTAGTGTGGTCTCCATCCCCGTACTTACATAAAAAAACTTTGTCTATCTTTGTTAACAAGTATAATTTTATATTTTCGTCCTGTCCCGCCCCTGCTCCGCTCCCGTCCACCTTACCCGCCTCAGCCCAAATCCAAGTCAACATAATCTAAAATTCTAAATAGATCTAACATGTTAAATAATCTAACATAATTATAGAATATCATAACATAATTAAAAGCTTGTCATCTACAACATAATCCAACGTAATATAATTAAAACCTTGTTTATAACATCTATATAATAAAATACAATACAATTCAAGTCTCAAAAGATAAATAAAATGACTTTTGTTATTCGCAGTTGAGATTTCTTTAAATTTTACTTTAAAGTTAATCTAACGGTTAATATTAACACTTCAAATTTAATAGGAAAAATAGGACCCTAAAGGTTTGTTTAAGTTAATTTTTTAAAAGTGTTTTTAATACTTATAATTTCTCATAAGTACTTTAAAAAAAATAGTGTTTAAAACCACCACAATCATCACCACCCCCATCGCCCCACCACCATCACCACTACCA
>CM042190.1:30982690-31036891 GCA_023539305.1 Ilex asprella
ATTCCTTAGAATATTACTATGATTTGTTGAAATATCATTTGGTTAAAAAATTATGGAATATATAGCCAAAAATGACTAAAATGTGAAATTTGTAAGAAGATTAAAAATTATAGAATATTACTTCTATTTGTGTCAAATAAATTATATAATTGATTCTTAATGTATAGATGTTATCATATTAATTTTTTTTAAATAAATTCCTTTTATGTTTAATGAATTTTTAAATATCTAATTCGATATAAAAATATATTACATTATTTTTATCTATTATACTTAAAGTGTGTTCACCCTATATTATATTTTTGTTTCGCCACTGTTATAAGAGATCTTCACTCCCCACTTCTCCAAATTAATCGGTTGGTTTACGTTGTACTGTGCCTTCAGGCACGGGTTATCCCTACTATTTCGATAAAACTAAACAATAACAACACCACCACCACACAAAATTGAGAAAAAAAAAATTATATAAACTCTGTCGAATTGGATGGCAAAGGCTTAAACTATCTCTTTGACTTTGAACGAATTGGAGTTTCAGCATGATATTCAAATTTCCTTCTAAATTGTCCTTATTTCTTTAGATGACACATATTTCAGTTAACAGATCAAATTGGATATGAAGCTCCCTGATGTTTTGGCACTTCACTTAATTTCGTATAAATGTGTCTCTATTGGGCTTTGCTGTTACATTATTTCTGTACACAACTCCTGATCTTATTTTTTACGCCATCTTTCCAAATTTATTGCTCAAAGTCCAGCTGAGCAGGCCCCAAAGCTGTCCGTCTCAAGCAAATTTCATGCTAAAAAGTAGTGTGGTGTGGTTTTCACTCCTGTCTTTTTGACTCTGCAGATGGTCGGCAGTAACTCCGAGGAGCAGCAAATGATGTTTGGCAGGCACTTTGAGATTGAAGATGAGCTGGTCAGCCACATCTCTAGGGTATCAATTGATGTACTCAAAGCTAATTATCGGGTGAGCAGAATGGGTATCAAATGCACCTTCTTTTGTGGAAGTATTACATTTAACATTATTATGTAATGCAACTTGGGAATGTACAGGATGATCTGTCCATTGACGTAAGAGTGGAAGCTGGTTGTTAAACTGAAAAGCCTCTTCAAGATACAATGTGCATGAGCCTCTTCAAGATACAATGAGCATGAGCCTCTTCAAGATACAAGATACCAGACAAATGGACCTGTTTTTAACTCCCCTCCCCTGCCTATAGTGATTTTTTCGGGTGGAGACCAAGGTTGGAACTATAATTTTTTCCATTCTGTTTTCAAGGAGGATTCTGGTAAGTTTGTAGCAATGAAGAGGGGATCTTATTATGTTACTGAACCAACTGATAGTTTGAACGTCCAGGAATCTGATGATAGGGTAGTCCATGTTATTTCGGACAATGGGACTGAGGATGTTGGAGACAACATGGAGGTCCATTTCCAAAATATGTCTTTGAAGAGGAAAGCCCGGTGTGATAAGGCTAAGGCTATGTGGGAAGCCCTTTCAGTGGGCCAGAAAAGGAACAAACTTCTCATTAACCCTAGTCCAAGTCTTTCCCTTCAATCGCTCTCCCACCATAGACCCTCTCTGGTTCCTGATTTTTCTCTTCATGAACATGGGGATAAGAGGGCTCTTAAGATTCAGTCCATGAGGTATAAATGCAAGGCCAAAAGGAGACCAAATACAAAAAACAATTATGAATTTTACTTTGCTTGTGTGGAGGAATAGGAGAAACATATGCAGCAGCAATATGATAAGGAAGAAGATGGCACTCGAGAAGGTAAAAGGGAGAATAACATCAACCAGAGTATGTCTCACTGGTTCTCGCAGCCTTCTTATGCTATGTTAGATGCAAAAAATTCAGTTTGTCAACCGAAAAAGGTGGCGGTGGCTGACCTTCAAAAGCCACACGACTCATGCTAATCCTATCTTGGAACTGTCAAGGAGTGGGGCGACTCCGGACAGTCCGCAATCTAAGGGGGTTAGTTGATACCCATCTCCCCTCAATCGTTTTCCTTATAGAGACTAAGAATAAATCTCATAAGTTAAAATAGTTGAGAAGATATCTGCATTACCATTAAAGTGTGTATAGTGAACCTGTGGGCCTTTCGGGAGGGCTTACTTTATGGTGGAGAGATGATGTAATTATCCATGTGGTGGAACAAAAACTGAATTTCTTCAATGTTAAATGCAATTTTCAGCAACAACCAATGGTTTGGAGAGGTACCTTTCTTTACGGGGACCCAAAATTTGAAAAGCGTCAGAGGACTTGGGAATGTCTTTAGGCCAGGGCTAGGGTGATTGACTGCCCATGGATTGTTATAGGGGATTTTAATATCATCGGATCCTTGAATGATAAAGAATGAGGCACTCCAGTAAACTTCAAGCGAGTAGAGGAACTACATAATCTTATTTTTGATTGTATGCTAATGGAACTGGGCTTCAATGGTCCCAAATTCACCTGCTCTAACAATAGGGCAGGTAAGGCTAATGTGCAAGAACTGATTGATAGAATTTTGGTCAATTTTGAATGGTGTGAATCTTTCCCCTCTACCTATGTGATGCATGAGGCTAGACTGGGGTCTGACCATTGTCTTATTGTGATTGATTTCGGGGAGTCACCCAAGAGGGGACCCCATTATTTCAAGTTCGAAAGTATGAGGTTGGAGGATCCTGCTTGTAAGCAGGTAATTAAGGTCAATTGGTCCACCTGTCAGTCTAGATCGGTTTTTCTCAATGTCATTTCTAATCTAGAGAAATGCAAGGATAGTTTGATAACTTGGAGCAGACTCAAATTTGGGAATAATAGAAAGATCATTTGGGAGTTGAAGAAAGAGCTAACTCGTGTTCAAAATCTTGATCCTTCTAAGGAGAACCTGATATGTGAGGCTGATGTATGTTCGCAGATTGATGTTGTTAGATGTAGGGATGAACAATACTAGGTGCAACGTTCCAGGATTAACTGGCTCAATGGAGATGATCAAAACACAAGATTTTTCCATGTATCAACTATTCAGAGGCGTAATTGCAATTTTATTGTCAGGCTCAAGAAGGATGATGATGAATGGATCGAGGGGAAGGAGTGCATTTTTGATCATATTAAAATCTACTTTCAGGAGTTGTTCACGACTGTTGGGGAAAGGGATTGGAGATGCTCTTTGAATGTTGTTAACGCTAAAGTTACTGCTGATATGAATCAGCTTCTTCTTCGCGAACTCACTGTTTCTGAAGTTTGGGGTGTGGTTTCTGAGATGGGAGCCCTCAAAGCTCCTGGCCTCGATGGTTTTCCTGGGATTTTCTTCCATCACTTCTAGCACATCATTGGGAATGACATCTTCATGATGGTTAAGGATTTATTTGAGAAGGGTTGTATGCCTATTGTGCTTAACCATACCAATATTGTCCTGATCTCGAAGGAGGATGCGTCTAATTCTATTTCTCAATTCAGACCCATTGCCTTATGCAATTTTGAGTACAAGGTGATTTCAAAGGTTATGGAGAACATGATGAAGTGCTTCTTAAGCTCTATTATCTCTCCTAATCAAGTTGTTTTCATCCCTAACCGTCAAATTCAGGATTGCATTTTCATGGCCAATGAAAATTTTCATCATCTCAAAGGCACAAAGATAGGACAGATCCCTGAGATGGCGATCAAGTTGGATATTAGCAAGGCATATGATAGAGTGAAATGAGATTTTTTGGAAGCTACGATGTTAGCTATGGGGTTTGATTGTCGATGGGTGCATCTCATTATGCAATGCTTCTACTGTGACATATCAGGTGGTGCTCAATGGGGCTCATAAGTGTGAGGTTAAGCCTCAAAGGGGTATACGACAAGGTGACCCTTTATCTCTTTACCTTTTTCTTTTTGTTGTGATGTCCTCTCATCTATGATTATAAAAAAGGTGGAAAGCAAGCTTCTTGTGGGAATTAAAATCAAAAGTAGAAGCCCAATCTTATCCCACGTCTTCTTTGCTAAAAATTCCCTCTTCTTTCTCAAAGGAAAGGAAGATTATGTTCGAGCGTTTATCAAGATTTTGCAGGGCTTTTGTACTGCCTCAGCCAATACGCCAATATCCAAAAGTCTTGTATTATTTTTTCGGATAACTCTTCTAATGTTCAGAAGTCTTTCTTTTTCTAGCTTTTAGGGTTGCAGCTCCTCCCTCATCAAGCTAAATATTTGGGTATTCCTTCTATGTGGGGTCGATCCAGGAATAAGGTTTTTGGTTTTTTGTTGAAAAAAGTGGCTAAGAAGCTACAAGGGTGAAAAGGTACTTGTCTATCCCATGTTGGTAAGGAGGTTCTGGTCAACGGTGGTCCAAGCTATTCCCAACTATGTCATGTCAGTGGTGGTTTTTCCTAACAGTTTTTGTAATAAGTTTGATAGCTATGTTAGGCTTTTTTGGTGGAAGGGAACCACAGAAAGGAATGGTATTTGCTGAAAAAAATGGCTGAAGATGACTGAATCCAGGGCTTCAAGTGGTATGGGTTTCAAGAATTTCAAATTATTCAACCAAGCTCTTTTGGCTAAACAATGCGACGACTGATCTCTTAACCGGATTCCTTTTTGGCAAAATTTACAAAAGCTATTTATTTTCCTAATGATGATTTGATGACTGCTAAAGGAGGTAATAGACTTTCGTGGGCTTGGAGTAGCTTTCTTTTTGGAAGGGATTAGCTTGCCAAGGGTATCATGTGGTAGGTTGGTAATGGGAAGGAAGTTAATTTCTAGACTGATAAATAAATTCCCTTATCCCCTTCTCTTTCCGTTCAATCTTCTAAACTTATCGATTGTTAGTTCTCCACAGTGGCAGACTTTGTCAAGGTGAATCCCATTGGATGGAATATTTCCAGATTATCTGCTATGGTTTCTGTGGAGGATGTTAAGCTTATTAAAGTCATTCCTTTATCGGTCACTGGTGGGAATGACAATAGAATATGGTGGCCTGATCGTAAAGGGGCCTACACTATTAAATCTGGATATAGATTGGGTACCATGCAATAGAGGAATCAATCTAAGTGCATCTCATATGTTTCCCCTCATCCCAAACTTTGGCAGGTTGTTTGGAACATGAAGGTCTTATCCAAAGTAAAACATTTTTGATGGAGAACTTGCCACAATATTTTGACATCTCAGGAGAACCTTTTTAAAAGGAAGTGGGCACCCTCACACTGTTTGTAATTTGCATACCGAATCCTCTGAGCATCTTTTATTTGAATATGAATGGACGAAAAGGGTTTGGTTTGACATGAATTTGGCGTTTCAGTGGGATGCGAACTCTTTTGGTCTGTGGCACACAAATTTTCTTGGGTTTTGGAGCTGGTTGGGAATGCTCAGGCAAGATTGGAGGTCTTGGGTAAAGTTTCCACTGTTGGCTGAGTTATCTGGAAAGCTAGGAATCAAAAGATTTTTTGTGATGAAGAGATTAACGCAGTTGCGCGGTTATTCGAGCTCAATGTATGTAGAGTGACCAGTTCAGGATGACTGCTGCTCCTCAATCCAGTTCAGTTTTTCTTGTGACTTCGGTGGAACAACCTTCATCTCCTATGTATGATTCTCTCCTCTGTTGTGATTGCTCCTTTGATCCTAAGTCTAATTCGGTTGCGTGTGGTATGGTGCTGCTTAAGGATGATGGGTCTTTTATTTTTGGTGCTGCAAAGTCTCTCTCTATAGTGTCACCTCTGTTTACTGAAGCTGAGGTAGTGCGACATGCCTGCCAAGTTGTTGAGGTTCTTTTGCTTTCAAATGCCACAATTATGAATTATTGTCTTGTTATTATTAAACTAAGTTCTATGGAGGATGTTCCCCCGTGGAAAATTAAAGTTATTATGGATGATATTAGATCTTTGGCTAGGTTAAACAACTTTAGTTTTTTATACAAACCTAAGGTCTGTAATAAGACTGCTCATTGGGTGGTAGTTGCTAAACTAACCAATTCACTTTCATTGGATTGGTTAGGCTCCCCCTCCCGAGCTTTAGACTTCTCTTTTATCTGATCGTAATTTGAATTTTTCTATTTAATATATTGATGCATGTTTTATTCTGCTAAAAAAAAGATACAATGAGTTCTGACGTGTCTTCAGGAAGCAATTTGCTTCTTAATATGTTTTTTGGTGGTTCTTCACTTGTGCGGCTGTTTTGTGTAAAAAAAGAGGTTATTTTTGGGAGGGAAAGGAACTAAAAGTGACAGAGTTGGAATTGAAATGGGCAGTGGCTGATTGATGATGAGTTGTTGTGAAGGACAATTTTGTTGAGTAGGAAAGCCGCCCTTTGTCTAAAATCAAAGTTAGGATTGCTCTTCTTGTGGTATACAAGGTCTTTGTGCAAAATCAGTGCCAAGTGCAAGAATGAGAATAATAAATATGGCAATAGCGCAGGAGTACAAAGATTACAGTGTAATTCTAATTGCGGTGCTGTCACGCGGGGGGCTCAAAAGTATCGGGCATTGTAAGTGTTCGTTAACCAATAATTTGTTTGTGCCTTCGTTGATCATTAAATTTCTAGAGTTATTTTTCCAGATTTGTTAGCTATCTTTGAATCTGGTTCAGTACCATGTACAATTCTTTGGTATGTTTGGGACTATGCCTGTGCCCTCGCTAGACCAGATTTAATTTCTATGAAAGAATATGTATTAGTCTGCATACTTAAGAGATGTAGTCTCTTAGTAAGCACTGTTGATCTGAGTACTACTAGGTGATTGAGTGAAGGCCGCAGTAAATTGGGTCGCTAATGATTGATTTTTGATTTATATTTGTGATAATGAAAACATAATTTAAGAAAATATATACATATAAATATACACACACACACACACATTCTTTTATTACATTATCAATAAGCGAGTAATTCGTGTTTAATATAGTTCAAATCAAAAATGTTTGTTTTAATTGTCATTTTTTAAGGTACACTAGCTAGACATATAACCAAAAAAAAAGAAAGAGACAGAGATCTGAACGTTTAAGTTTATATTTGTTTTTGGATGGGTTTTTTGCACTAGGTTTTTCTCTCTCCCAATGTTAACTTCATTAAAAGAGTAATATTTTCTGTGCCTACTGTGACACCCCAAATTCGGGGTCTGTAATTATCCGGTTGATCACCTATCAACCCGAAGAATACCCATGAATACCGTATAACTCGATACCATGCCTTTATGTCCCATTTACCGGGATTCATAATTTAACAAAAATCGGGCAAAGTCTCATTTGTACGGAGAGCTCTATCCAAAGCACAACTTGTACAATCATACAATCACATGACCCATCCGATGTCCATTTATCCACTTTTGATTTCGTAGTATTAGATACTACCATAATCATCATTGTTACGTACAAACATTCATTTATAAAAGAATAAATGTTTCAAAAGAGTCCTATATACATGCGTTTTTAATATAAAAGAAGTTTTTGTTACAAAAATTGCACAAGGCTAAAAGTAAATATACACGAGGGACTACAAAGCCAAAATAAGAGCCATAGACCGGCTCTATCGTCAAAGCGGACCCATGGCCTCGCCTTCGGTGGATGCCTGACCGATAACTGGAAAATGTTTCCATAAAGAGTGAGCTAACGTTCAATAGGATAACTCATATAGATAATTTCTCTCAACCTAAATGCATATGAAATGTCACATGCAACAATCATTTCATGCATTCATTCAAATATATTTATTATGAACAAATGTCATAAATCATGTCATGCCATGAGATGAGACTGACGCAAGCAACACCAACACCGAGCCCCATCTCGAGCTTCCACAACACATTCAATGTCATGCATATGTATCCGGACATTCTAAGCCCCCCGGTCATTGGTATTATATACACTCAATGACTAATTAATTTATTTTCTTGTGTCTTTGTGGGGAGAATCAACGGATCTTTAGGACATCTCACCTGTGGCTCCGTTTACACCGTTACACTTTTATGGAATTGCACCGCCGGAAAGTGTATAAACCAAGTAAGCGGGTCTTGCACCCGAGGGGTGATCTAGCCCTTCTTGCTGTCCCCGACACATTTATCCATTTAATTTTCAGTGCGATTCAGTCGTACCTTGGTGCGACTTTCTCGAACCCACGATCAACCACCTATGTGGTGATTGATTTTATACCATGCACACACTCCCACCCATGTCAATGTCTATGAATGTAGTGCAACCCTTGCATAACGCAATACAATGTGTAATTACTCTTGATATCATTTACAATGTCCATTACATAATGAATGCAATATAATGATATTTTCAACACAATCTCAAGCATGTTATGCAACATAATCAACTCAACTAACATACTTGTATTCACCTAGGCATTTAAACAAACACCTAGATGCACAATCAATTTACACAAATAACATGTTTATTACTTCCAATATGGTAATATGTTTATTAATTTTATAAACATAAGCACAAGTCAACCACAATAATCATATTCTAAATAATCATTTAACATACATATTTTTTTCATAATCACATAACAAGCTAATAATTTTATTAGACTTGATATGCCATTAAAACATTAAGTCATGATAATGTACAATTAACATACTTTAAATCACTAACATTAACTCATACCAAGTTAATCATAATAGGATTTTATTAATTACAAAATTAATTATAAATCTTATATTTGATCCACTAGTTACACTAGTCAATACCTAAAATGTGATATACATATTTAACCTACCCATTTCATATGTCATATTTTAGGTTTAAATTACATCTAAATAGGGAAAACCCTACCTCTCATAGCGTGAGCCCACGTAGTAGACTCTAAAAAAAGCTCAAATTCAGCTTCCCAAGTCTTAGACCTAAATTCTCGTGCTCGATATTTTTTTGGAGAAAAATATGATCTTTGGTGTCATTGTGTAGCTCTCGGTGAATAGAGCAACTTTAATTCTTGGCTCTAAGCGATGAAACGGTTAACTCTTCGTAGATCTGAGAAAGAAGGTCAAAAATCTAACTTTTACTTTTTTTTTCTCTCTGTGTCGCTGCCTCTGCCGATATATATAGTATAATTTTTTTTTACGTTTTTAATTCATATTTTAACAATTAATTATTATTTTACCCCTTTAATTATGATTTTATTTATTTTATTTTTTTTCGGGTTTTACACCTACTAAAAAATTAACATAATTTGTGTGCCAAAGTGAAATACTAGAAATGAAAAGGGATAGCAATTGCAAGTAACTGATATATATTAGTTATTGTTCGTGTTTGAAGGCAAAGAATAATAAAAAAATTATCAATCATAAACATATTTGTATTCATACTCAAAATCAAATCATAAATATAGAAGATAGAGAAATTTAAACATCGGTTGTAAGGGTGAGTAATGGTAGTGATGGTGGGGATGGTAACAATTATGGTGGGTTGCGATGACCGTGGTGGTGGTGATAGTTGTGGGTGACAACTGTGAATGTGGGTTTTAGTTAACAATGATAATAATGACAGTCATGGGTGATGGCGGTGGTGGTGGTGGTGTGGGTGTAGGGGACGGTGATAGTGGTTGGCAGTGGTGGTGGGACAACGATGATGGTGGTGGCAGTAATGGTTATGTGGTGATGGACATTAACAATGATGGTGGTGACCGAAGGTGCTTGTGAGTCGTTGCAAATGGCGGTGGTGGTGATAGGTATGGTGGGGTTGAGTGACGACGGATAGTGGTGGGTTATGATAGTGGGTGATTGATGGTAAGCGACAGTGATAGTGGAATGATGATGGTAGTGATAATAAATATAAGAATATGATGACGATGATGGTGAGTATTGATGGTGGTAACAATCGGTGGTGAGTGACGATGACAGCAGTGGGAGTGAGGGTGACGGAGGGGCCATGGGCTAATGGTGGTGGTCGGGCGACAACAGTAGTGGTGGTAATGAAATGTTTTGTGCAGAACTGATTTTAAAAAATAGTTATTTTTTTATTACTTAATTATTTAAGTGGTTTTTTTTAACTTATTTGGAAGTAATTAAAATAAGTTGTTGCACACATTTTTTTTTAAAAGTGTTTATGAGAAGTCATTAGTCCTACTAGAACTTTTGAAAAGTCACTCAAACACACTTTTGGAAGATCTATTTTCTCTATTAAATTTGGAGAGTTAATATTAGCCCTTATATATATAATAAAGTACAATACAATTCAATTCTCAAAAGATAAATAAAATAATTTTTATTTTTAGCAGTTGAAATCGTTTTAAAATTTTATTTTAAAGTTAATCTAGATTCATATTAACACGCAAAATTTAATAGGAAAAATAGGGTTCTAAGGGTGTGTTTGTAATAACTTTTAGAACTTATAAATTCTCATAAGTAATTTTTTTTTATAAAAAAGTGGCTTTTGAAACCGTCCCACCGCCACCATCACTGCCCCACCACCACCACTGCCGTCCCACTACCATCGCCGCCATCACTCAACCACCATCTCTGCTATAACAACCAACACCACTGTCGTCGCCGCCACCAGCACCACTCATCGCTCTACCGCCACCACCGTTGTCGCTACCCTTCCACCACCACTACCTCTTCCACAAAAATCACCACCATTGCCCCACCACCACTGCCGTCACTCTACCATCGCCACCCTGTCGCCCTATCACCATCATTCTCATTACCACTACCCCCCCACCATCACCAACATTATCACCACCATAGGTGCCGCCACCCTACCACCATTTTCATTGTCTCATCACTACCACCTCCACCATCACCCCACCACCACCACCCTAACCGTCACCACCTACCACCATTGTCATCTTATTCTTATATTTATTACTATTGCCACCATCACCCTTATTATCACCACCGCTGCCGCCACCTTACCACCACTGTTAATGTCCCCACCATCACCTCTACCACCACCATTATCACCGTTGCCACCGCACGACTATCACTATCAGTAATGCCCATTGTCACCCACTATAATCATCACCGTCTTCCATCACTACTACCACAACTCGTGCTTCACTACAATTGATACTTAAATTAATTTCTCTCTCCTCTATTTTTGTAATTTGATTTTGGGTGTGAATGTAAATTTATTTATTGTTGATTATTTTTTTTATTATTCTGTACCTTCAGGCACGAAAAATAACTAATATATATATCAATTACCAAATTATTTTGTCAATAAATTATATTAAATTTTGAAGTATTTAAAAAAAATTTATTATAGTCAGTCATGTGTCATTTTTGGTGCATGAGGTCCTCAAATTATCACCTTAGGTCGTGGGTCATGGTGGATATATTTCTTTTTGCACATTACCTCCGTGTTGACTTCTTGTATTTTTTTGATCATTTTTTAATTTTATTGAGTGCATGAACAAATTCAACCCAATAAAACATCCTAATATTTTTGGGATCGACTACATAAATATTTTACATATAATTTTATAGCAAAACTACGGAAACCTAATATATTATTGTTGTTGGATTAGTAATGAACCAAACATTAAATGAAGTTCAATATCAATTAATGTTCGCACATTAAGTTCAATTAGTATTATTGAATATTTAGTTTTGAACGTTTCTTCTAATATATTTTCTTTTGAAAATAAATTTTATTTACTTACTAAAAATGGTTTTCATAGGGAACTATTGTTTTTCAGGTATTCAAACGTTTGATCATTGGTAGAAACCTTCACCGTTGGTATCGGGCCTCTTTGTATGCAGGCCCATCTTTAGTTGCTATCGGGCCTCTTGGTATGCAGGCCCATTTTTAAACATGGTAAAATTTAGGGGTGTTCACCCTACCTTACGGGTAGGAAATATGTTCTTCCGCATTCCTATCCGATACTTTGCGGAAAAATTTTTTCTTTGCCTACCCTACCCGACAGCTTTAATATTCCTACCCGCCTTCCTACCTGATTAATCGGGTAGGAAGTCGGATAAATATTTTTGTAACTATTAATTTTTGAATTATTTTAATAATTTAATTAAATAACATCCACCAATTTAACAACATAATAAATCAATAACATTAAAATAAAAACAACTACAACAACAATTATAATAAAACACAAGAAAGTATGAACATCAATCCACCGTAATTGTTCCACAAATATAATAATAATTAATTTAAGTTTAAATAATATAAAATAAAAAATTAATACGGGTAGGGTAGGGTAGGAATGCGAAAATAGATGGCTCTTCCGCATTTTTACCCGATTTAATCGGAAGAACAAAAACTCTTCCGTATTCTTACCCAATTTTTACGATTAACCAATTTTTAGGGTAGGATAAGATCGTATAAGATAGGAACTTGCGGCCAATCGAAAATTTGAAAATTTGAACAAGTAAAATTGAATTGCTTGTGTACAAAGTTTTCTTCTTTAAATGGGGCAACCCGTCAACCTTAGAGCCATTCCGAAGAAGAAGAAGAAGAATGATGGAATCACAGAAGACAATAGAGCACGAAATCGGAGGGGTGAAAAACGATGCGCTTCGGTTTGGACTTCAAGGTGTAAAGAGTGGCATAGTTGGATCTCATCCCCTCGAATCTGCCTATCACTCGGTACTCTTCTCTCTCTCTCTCTCTCTCTGTGTGTGTGTAAACCCATATCGCCTGTATTCATAGGGGTATATATGTGTGTAATTAGAGCAATGTATATCTACTTTGATTAGACAAGGATGACACACGAGGAGATGAAGAGGAAGATCCTTACCAACACTTACGGCTCGGCTTTTCCTTTGAAGATGGAGCTCGATCGCCAGGTTCTTTCTAGGTATTACGAGTTTTGAAGTTCTTTATTTCGATACAAGATCGCTTTTTGTTAATTTTACTGTTTTTGAAATTAGGATTTGGGCTGCAAAGTAGGGTTTTGTTTGATTAAATATTTTTTTTTGGGGGTTTCATTGTTTATGAACTCATGATTTTCTCAATTAACTACGACTGAAATCTTGTCTTGACTGTCAATGCCCTGTGGGCATATTTGGATTGTTTTAAGGTGGGGGGATTGGATTGGTCAAACCCTTCCAAACCCAACCCAAGGGATTTCTACTTGGGATTCAATCCTAAACTCAATCCAATCCTATGTTTGGTAAGCAATATAAATAAATGTGAGACCCACAAATTTATAACAATTATCACCCCACATTTGACTTGTAAATGACTATATTGCCCATTGACTAAGCCAATCCATACTTATGTTTGTTCGGTTACACATTTATTTTTTCTTATGAATTTAATATTTATTTTTTCTTATGAATTTAATATTTATTTTTATTTCTCCCCAATTTATGATTTCCAACCTCACTATTGATAAAAGAAAATATTATGCATAGCCACAATAACATAAATTCCACAGCTTAATTATCGTTGTCTAAAAAGGACCGGTAATCTGTAATATTGCAAAATCACGGTCTTCTACATTAAAATTTAACATACGAGTAAATTGTTCATCCCGAAACAAATTACACCGGATAGACATATCCCCATTGCACCATATAACTAGGCATAACAACAACTACCAACAATTAGTTTCTTCAAACCAGGAAATAATATAGAATCAAAAGAATTTGGAGATGGGTTTTCTTCAAGCAAGTGTTCATCAACCATTTCTTTCATAGGCTTTGGAGACAATGGATTAAATTGGCACTCCACTTTGATGCAAACTCTTTAACCAAAACCCATTTGTCATCTTCATTCATTTGTTTCCATTTCTTCTTCACTTGCTCAAATTTCTGGCCGATGCACTGGCACAACTTTGTGAACAGGAACTCACTACTCTTCTTCATGACTTCTTCTCTTTGCACCAAATGGGTGTTTAATATTTCAACCTCTGTGGCTAAATCTGATGAAAGATTTGCATCATTGGGACTCTTGTTGGTGGTGCATGAGGTTTGGAGTTTGGATGGGTTGGTGAGAGAAATTATGGAGGGATGGTGGTGGAGAAATTACGGAGGAAGCTTTGTCTTTTCCAGTCTTTTTTCCAAATTCGCCGATGGATGGTGGTGGAGGTCGAGTGTCTAGTTCTCTAGCTCCTGCTCGAGATTCGGCGGACAGAGATAGGGTTGCGGTTGGGATATCATTTGGGTAAATATGAGATTTTGTTGGGGATACAAATGTAGTTTTTTAACCATTATATCCAGATTGGGCTGATTTCAAGCCCACCTTCTCTTGGATTAGGTGAAGCCTTTATTCATGGGTTTTAAGGGGACTATTTGTTGCAGCCCGGGATTTAAATCCCAGGCCTTAAGCCTGCATTTGAACATGGGTTTAGCCTCTCCATTGGACTTTTTTTCTTAAACCCCCTTGTATACCCACCCTGTTTGTTTGCCGCAGAAGTGAAGGGGCAGAATAGGAGTTTCAAAAAATGAGTTGAGATTTTGTTTCATTTGGCATTTCCTGAAGCATAAAACTCATACACTGATCCAAATCGTTTGTTTTCTTTAGTTTTGTGGATAATTGAAACAACGTTTAAGCTTGAGTTAGGAAAAAATTATACCCCTCCCCCCCCCCCCCAAAAAAAAAACTTATATCACTTAAGTGGGGTGTAGCCACATCCAATTCAATTATTTTTTGTAGGTAAGATCATTCTGTCTACTTGCTTTCATAATGTCAAGTATTCTATTTTCCTTTGTAATAAAAGTGGTCATTTTTCTAAAAAATAAGAAATCTGATCATTGCGTAAATTGGTTTCTGTGTATCTTATGCTGGTTGGGCATGTAAAAGGACTCCAAATAATTGGAGCTTAATACTGATAATGATATAACAATTAAGTTTTGGTACCTGACAATGGGGATTTGGGAAGAATAAATCCTTTTTTCTTTTTATTGAATGCATTCATTCATTTTGACTACTTTATTTATCAATTTATCATATTTTATCATATTTATTTCTACTCTACCCTCTCGGTGTTCATTCTCCGAGGAACTAAATTCCTTAACCATATTGCTGGTTCATGTTGTTAATTTTGTTAGAGATCGGAGGTTGGAATTAACTACCCTAAGTAGGTCGTCTTGGTTAGGAATATTTCAGATGACATATTTGGACTATTATATGGTTCTTCCGGTCTTGCTTTGACTCCATTTATGAGGGTCTTTCTTTCAGTGCTAATGTTGAATGAGTTGTTCCCTTTTGCACTTGGTACAATTTCGCTGGAGTGCATCCCTTGTTTAGTTAAATTAGGACTTAATGGGCAATGTCTTAGGAAAAATGTATAATGCTTTGCATAGTGTACTACGATAGTATTCTGTAGTTAATTTATCAATATTCCTGGCAGTATTCCTGTATGAAACTCACAAGTAATGTTTCATCTAAGTGATATGCTTCTTGGTGTCCATAGGTTTAAGGCTCCAAGCCGTGGACATGAGAGTGGGTTTTTATGGTTTCTTTTGATATTTCATTTTATATGTGTGTTAATAGAATAGTTGTTTGTGTTGTGTTATTGCTAGCATAGATGATGTATTCCTTGTGATACATCATTTGACCATTGTTGGAGACAATTTGCCTTTCTTTCAAGGATGGCCGAACTTTTTTCTAGTGAGCCATACCGGCCATCCTTCAATTCGACAAAAAAAGGGTAAATTTTATCCACACCTCCCATAGATAGAACTCTTGAACAACACCCCCTTCTAGCTCTTATGTTCATTTCATCTACTATCTTAGTACAGAGTTTCCGATATTGACAAACCAAAAATGATGATGTCATGCAGTTATTTTCTCCAAAAGACCTATAACAGCCCTTTTTTGTACTTACCACCATCATTTTTTTCTTCCTCCTCTTCTTCTTTCTTTGCACATTCATAATATTGGCACACACACTACAAACCGCCATCTCAAACCGCCACCACCATGCCCCTGTGAACCACCATTATGAACGACCACCACTAGACTACGAATCTCTAAGTCTTCAAAACGCAATCCATCAAACACCACACTACTTTCTCTCTATTACACACACACACATACAACCACACTACCACTACTCAGCCATTTTGGCCACCACCACAACCATTGAGGTATTCACGCAAGTTTACAAAACCCCCACATACATGCCTCCACCACTCAACCAACTCGTTACCACCACCTAACCAATTCAATGACAACTATCATAATCTATAGCAACCAACTCAATTCCAATTGCGATCATAATTTATCGCAAGCATCAAAGTTGCAAATATATTGGAAGAGCAGTCCACATACTAGTGCGTCCATTGCCATCACAAATCCAACTCAATTCATCTTTGCAACCCATCAGCCCATCACAATCGGATTGCAATTGCAACACATCCGTTGGTGCACCCATTGATGTTGCAATTCCAACGCAACTGTAAATTCAACCCAGTTTGTGCTTTGTCTCTCTATAAACAACAATCCACATCTGTCTTCTTACTCCATTGAACATTTAAAACCAGCACGTTAAAACTCAAATGTGAACACCCAATCGAATTTATAGAACATTCAGCAAAAGTATTGAAAGCTTGATGGGTGTTTGGAAAATATGGTGCAAATAGGGAACCAGTCCGTAGCTTGATTTTGTAGAACCTTTAGTAGAAGTATTGGAAGCTTGATGGGCGTTTGCGAACTATGGTGCAGGTAGGGAAGTTCATAGCTTGATTGGTGGCATAGGTACAGGTTGGTTTATGGTTGGGATTATGTCCGACAGTGGTTGAGGGTGGAGTTCTGTTTGAGAAAGGTTTTGGGGATGGGTGGGGTAGGGTGGTGCTCTGTCCTGTCTTTTGACACTATACTCGGTTACATACACAAAAAATATTTAAAACTAGGAAGGGCAAATAAGTAAAAGCACTACTTTCATTTACTCTGTGAAAAGACAACTACTGACAAAGGGTGTTAGTGAAATTTCAGATAATCAACTAAGTGTCCTTAAAGATAGGGCTATTTACAGAGTGTGGGTGAAATTTTTTCCATGAAAAAAAAAAAATTGTAAGGAGGAGAAGAAGATAGGATAATGGAAGAGAAAAACTTAGTGGATAGAGTTTTTCGCATATCCATCTCGTATGTATTGGGGTATCACCACTAATGAAATTAGTCCCTTGGTGGTTCATGTTGGTCTACAAGCACACTATGATTACGTGACTGTTTTAAATGTGAGGGGGTGAAGTACAACATGGCCTACATACAAGGAGTAAAGTGAAATGTGCTCAATTTTTAAACTGGTCTAATGAAAACAAAGCATGTTATGAAAGCAGGGTTGGCAAATGTCAGGGCAGATGTTTAATACAAATATGGGCAGCATTCAGGGCTTTGTAAGCCGTATGAATTTATGTGAATATCCCATGTTGATTATTTGTAGGGTAGATTATGTCCGTCTCCCCTGAGGTTTGGTTAAATAACAACTAGACTCCTTTTGTTTAGGAAACAATAGACCTCCCTTCTACTTTAGTACCAGATAACAGATTCCTCCAGCTGTTATTAATCTGTTAAGAAAAGTCAACATTTTCATGATGCAAGTAAATTTTATCTCTGATATACCTAATTTGCTCATAGAAGATCATATGCATACCTTGTGAGGATAAATTTGAACAACCTGAGGGTTATAACCCATACTAAATTTAAAAAAAAACATAAAATACAAAAAATAAAAAATAGGACTTGTTTGTCACTCGCAACCATGAACCCCCTAACCCTTCCACATCACCACAACTCCCCTGCCCCTTCTCTGCCCTCTCCAAAGTGCTAAGCCCTCCACCACACACCACCGTCACGACACCCCCACACGACTCACCCAACAACCTGCAAACCCATCCACTCCACACTGGTACAATATTGGCCCCCCACTTACTAGTCTGTGAACCGCTCCACCTCACATCCAGCCAGAACTCCAACCAGTAAGTCGAACTTGAATTGCAAGCAATTTTGAACTCCAATTACTACTTCTATCACCTTCAAAACTTCCACCAAACACAAAAGTCTGTTATTCAAATGTATAAACAGACCAAAAATTGATTAAGAATTTGAATTTGAATTGTTAAGGAAATTTTCTAATCTGAATTTGAATTAACATACCATGAGGTATTCATTATAATTGGATGCTTTGTCTACTACGAATAACCATGTTGTTCTTTCCATTGCTGGAATTTGAATATTACTTGCCGTAAATTCAATGTTACTTACCAGAATTCTTATTGCGAGATTTTACCGGAATTCATTTTTTTTAAACTAGGTTATGTTTTATTTTTCATGTTACTTTTCGTGCTTTATTGGAATTAGAATTGATTATTTTCGTTTTTCAATATTTTTTACTTTATATTTAAATATCAATTGCAAACCTCATTCAATAACAAATATAGCAAATCACAATAGAGGATTCATTACCAGAACAGCCACCACCTCCACGCCAATCGAACACCATTTGTTGGGGAGCAAATCCAACGAATAGATTATATTTCGGTTTTGATTTTAATTTTCAATTTCAATTTTCTATTTCTTTTTCGATTTTGATTTTTCGATTTTAAGATGGAAAAAATTGGAGAGAATGGGTTGATTGGTGGTTGACAATGGTTGTTTTGGTTGGTGGCGGTGGTGTAGATAAGAAAAAAATTGAGAGATAGAGAAGGGGAGGTAGATTGGGCTCACCATTGATGGTGTCCAGATTGGGCTCTAAGGTGGTTGGGTTGACCATTTCTCTCTCTTGTTCAGTCGCTCCATTTCTCTATCTTGTTCTCGCCCCATCCGGTGACGGGGACAGTATTGGAAGAAGAAGTCACTGTATCATTGTGTGGTAACACGGTGATGAGTGAATGGCTTTTCGGTGGTGATTGTGGTTGTTGGTTGAGTTAGTTCTGCTGGTTGTAATTACAGGTTTTATTTTGGGAAAATATAGTTTATAGTGAGGGTAGTATAACCATTTTATTGTTTTTGTTAAAGAAATGAGTCGGACGTAATTGACACTAGAGGGAGTCTAGTTGTTATTTGACCAAACTTCAAGGGTGGTGGATGTAATGTACCCTTGTTAGTAACTATAATTTGCTCAGACTTGTATCCATCAAGATTTGAAGGTGGTTTTGAGATATTAATTGGACAAGTCTCCAGAGAAAGAAATATTAGTAAATATCTTTTTGTTACTCTGTTTCACATCGGTGCACCTTTGCATGTTTTTGTCATGTGAAAAACCATTTGTCTGGTTTGCTTTTGCATAAATTAGATTTGAAAATTATAATGGCTTGCATTCTCCTCTCTCCCTCTTCTAAAAATCCGCAGATTTCAGAGGCCTCCAGGAGCAATACCATCTTCCATGCTGGGGTTAGAGGCCATGACAGGAAGTTTGGAAGACTTTGGTTTTGAAGATTACCTTAATGGTAAGAGAGTGGTGAAAACCAACATCTTGTTTTGAATTTGCATATAGAATGAATGGTCTGAGTCCTCTCCCTGTTACTTTTCCCTTAACGAATTTTTTTTCTTGGCTTATCTCACTCTGCTACAGTTACTAAAAGATTTGGGGTCAATCATTTTGCCTTAGTTTTGACAGATGATTGCCACAAGAGTTCGATGAAATTCATTTTTGCATTAATACAAGTGTTTGATGTTAAATCGTCAGCTATCTATCTATTAACAGTTTCCTCTTGGCTTCTTGGATGCAAAACAAGTATTTAGGAATTGACAAGAAAGAGAGCTGAGATGTGTTTGTGTTTAGCTTAAGCTAGTTCCTATGTTTCATTATCGTAGTTGTAAACACTTGTTTTCAAAATTTTATGAATGAAAACTAAATTTGGCGGATTTAAGTTTTGAAGGTTAATTTTATCAATTAAACTTTTTATCAAGTATGTGTATAGTCATAGATATTTTAAGATTATTTCGTTTGAAAATGGTTCCAAATTACTTTGCCTAAGTATGCTTAGTTTTTTGTACCACAAAATAAAAATGGTGAATTTTAAAGACATGCCCACAAACAATGCGTAGAGTGGTATCTAACAACCTCCCTTGATGTTTCTTGCAGATCCACGGGAATCTGAAACTTTCCGTCCAGCTGACATGCATCATGGAATGGAAGTTCATCTTGGGATATCCAAGGGACCGATCTGTCCCAGCTTCATGTGAAGCAACTATGTTGATAAAGGAATTCAATTCAACTTGTTATCTTGCTACAATGATTTGTTTTTTCCTCAAACATAATGTCGTTGAATTTACACGGATGAAGATGAACAACCAGCTGGTGGGCATCTGCTTGCTCTTCAGTGGTATTTGAGTCGTTTTCTATAGTAGTCAATTTCTTTCGATTAATTTAAAAGAGCCAGTATGCTCTAGTTCCAATCGATTGCTACTTTGTTAGGATGCTAGACTTTAAATGTTGCTCATTCTGACAAATTGAAGCAACTCAGCAAGGCCATATTTGTTCGTTGTGATAGGGTCTGTTCATTAGTTGGCCAGGACTGCACAGCTACAAGAAGAGATACAAAGGAGCCACCAGCGCTGCAGCGCTGGGAATCGTCATGTGAACTGCCTAAACCACCTTGTATTTCATTTCAGTGTACCTAAGCCGGGTGCTTAGGTCCATAAAATTAAGGTTCGTTTTGGGGACAATAACAGCAACAGCATTGCCTTCACTACATTAGTCAAAATCCCAAATGACTAAACAAAAGATATTCAAATTACGTTTTTTTAAGCTTTGTGCGCGTGTGCGTGTGAGATAAAAGAAAGAGAGAGGGTGACAGGGCCATGATCACAGCCATGGTGACATGTTTTTGAGCCTGTGTATTTTCTGGGTAGGTGTGTTTTTGTCTGATTGATGAACTTTATTAGTTTAATTCTCATGATAAGGCTTTGATAATTAATATTAACGGTGGTATGGTGAAATTGGTAATTATTTTATTACTTGGGATATTGGATATGAATTATAGTAATTTATAGGGTGCTACAAATATATATATGTATATATATATTTTAAATATGAATGGGTGTTAGTTTTTTAATTAGTGGTGGAATGCTAGTTACACATAACAATGAGTAGATAAAATCTTGTATTATGAATAAATAAATAATAGAGGTATTGGAAAAGTAACTTACAATAATTAAAATTAAGGTTTCCATTTCAGGACATCACTCACATCAGCAGTCGTCTGTCTCCACTACTAGTACTACCTCCTTCATTCTCCCTCCTCCTCAAAAAAACACCGTCTCTGTAAGATTCCTTTCCATTTTGTACCGCTACAGGCTTAGATTTCCACCGTCAATCCTTCACCTTCGCTTTCCATGAAACCCTAGCACTTCACTCCTCTGCAAACCCTAGCTCCTCAACACTCCCCCCCCCCAAATGGATCCTCGTCGAGTCCCTCGCACTGTAAGCGACCCCAAAGTCCGTCAGGTCGGGTTCTTCGCCCCACCCGACCGTTCTCAATTGGCCCCGCCGGAGCCATCCGCATCATCCCCACCTGTCTTGGATCTCTCTCCCTCCGGCCACTCTCTCTCTCCGGTGATGATCCCGCCGTCGCGTCACCCCTCCGAACTTCCCCGCGCCGGTCAATTCCCTCCGGCTCTTCTCTCCCCACTCCGTCGGCCATCCCACGGCGAGTCCATTCCCGTCGGCAGCTATAATCCATCCGAGTTTGCCTCCCCTACGGCGTCCGGCGACTTGTCCGACGGTGTCCAGTCGTCGGGGAGGATTCGCAGGGGCAATTCTGGAAAATTCGCTTCTTCTCTTCCCACTGGTGGATTCGATATGTCCGGCGTTAAAGCAAATATTGTTCCGGCCACTGAACTGACGATAGTGTCCGTGGTCAACATGCCTCCTGGTGTTACTGGTGAGCAAAAGCTTTTTCTTCCCTATGTAATATGTGTAGTTATGCACACACATGTTTTTGAAACTTCTTCTGGGTGAATATTCTTGCATTACATTGATAAAGTCAAATGTTCCAAATTTTGGTAAAGAGAATGAACCCGCAGAAAATTGAATGGCTATGGAATAATAGGGATACCTTCAACTCAGATTTTATCTGGTGTTCGATTATATATATTTAGCCTATCATTTTCCTTTCTACCTTCTGATAGCCTCTACATTTTTAATGCCATCGCAATTAGAAAGTAAAAGGCTGAAAGTAGGTGGCAAGCCTTTAATAGGGAAACTTGTAGCACCAGTCTTGCGACAGAGAAGGCTTGTAGAGTAACAACTGAGTTGAGACTCTGAGTTTGGGTATAAACAATGATAAAGAACCTTCTTTTGGTTTTATGAGCTTGAAAAGGCATGTGACAGCGTCGGTAGAAAGAATATGCCATGTTTTTGGTATATGTTTGGTGACTAAAGAACCTGTCTTAAACAATCATGCTTTCCATATTCTTTAAGAATTGGAACTGGAGTCACTGGTTAGATGTGCGCACACGTTAGTGTCATGTATTTGATAAGTTGTGGCTAAGATTCCTTTGTTTGACAACTCTATTTATTGGTTATGTAGTGGTTGACAGTTAGTTGACTTGTCAAGAACACAATCTTCTTCTTATACCCATCTATTATTGTACGGCCACACACTTTTAGGTGTATTTGGACTTGTATTTTAAGAAAAAGGGGGGGGGGTGACTGGTATATAAGCATGGTGTCAGGGATATGGATGATGGGTTGTTGGTTTACTTGAGGACTACTGCAGTAGAGACGAATGAATTCCCAGCAGCTACAATTTTCTGGGTGAAAGACTTGGACAAAGAAATATATGTTGTGTGACTTTAGAAAATATTGGAGTGGTTTGTTCCTACTTTCTACTTGAAAGGAACACAAGAAGAACCCCAAAATGACATAGTTTTGGGGAAGTAAGAAAGAACATGATTCTTTAGTCTCAGATGAAGGGTACATACCTTGTCTAGTTCAATGGTGAAAGAGGATTTAACAAGTTTTGGAGCTCAACACATGGCCACTTTCCCCATGTTAGCGGTGTCTCTGGTATAGGTTGTTAGCAATAGACTACAGACTTTGTCTTCGGTGATAACTACATCTGTAATGCACTTGCAAACTACTAAACTATGCTATCACAGAAATTGGTCAGAGTGAAAAAGGCACAGTACGAAAATCGCATGGTTGAATAAATATAGTAAATTTTTTGTTCCATTTTATTTACATGACTTGTGGGGATATAATACTTGGCTCATCTCAATTGCTTTGATGAGAATTTGTTGTGCTAAGTAATGCAAAGAACGTGTAACTGGCCTCGTACTACTAATAGTGGCCCCAACGTATAACTGGCCTCCTACTGCTAATAGTGGCCCCTTGATCACATGAATGATTGTAATCATCTGACCCTTCTAATTTTGTGAAGAAAGCTTTATGAAAATTTTAGTCTTGATATTATTTTTTACAATAAATGCAATTTTGTGAGACAAGAGATTCAAAACTTCATTTGCAGAAAAAGATGGAGGACCATCTGTTGAAGTGCAAAAGGAACGATCTGCAAGTTCGAAGCCATTGAGAGAGAAGACATCAAAGGCTGAAAGGCGTGCCCTTCAAGAGGCTCAACGAGCTGCAAAAGGTGCACACTGGTTCTTTGTTTCAATAAATAGTTATTTTAATGGATTGAACTTCTTATGCTGGCAAATCTGTATCTTAGCCTGTTGAGTGCTACGAGTGTTTCCTTGCTTTATATGCAACTGCGTGGTGTTGGTATTAATTGCTCTGCATAGTAACTACGTTTTGGTGGCATTAATTGCTCTGCATATTAGAAGCCTGTGTCACAGCCAACACTTCTAAGCTCGAGGCACTTGTGAGATGCGCCTCTTACCTGGAGTTTATGGATCTCTCTGCAATGTCATATGTATTTCCTGGAGTTCTATATGCCTGAACTAGTGTCCAAATTGCGCAACATTGCATTTGTATCCTCATTTTCCATATTAGAGTGACATTTTGTATGCTTTCCAATGTGATCTGTTGATAGCTGAAGTAAGTAAGGCTCCTGTGGCCACTTCTGGAGTGCTTTCAAAAAATGCAACTCCAGCAAAAGCTACAAAGGCTCCCTCACAAAAGAAAGACATCTCTCCAGGTGCTGCTTCTGAGAGAAGAGGAGGAGGTGATCGTCCACCAGAGAAAGAGAGGAAGAAAGATGTTCCTCATCCTCGCATGCAGTTTGATGACAAGAGTCGAGTGGAGAAGGCAAAAAAGCGTTCAGTAGTGAAACAAACAGAAGCTAGGAATAGAGTTGAACTATTTAGGCATTTGCCTCAATATGAACATGGAACGCAACTTCCTGAACTTGAGTCAAAGTTCTTCCAACTTGATCCAGTTCATCCTGCTGTTTACAAGGTAGTTGCAGAAAAATTTTGTCATACTTTCAGCTTTTGTTGACATTCGTTAAAGTTGTATGCTTACAATTCAAAAGTCATTAAAGGTCACCAATTTTAGACGTTTCTAACTCAGCTATTTCTTGTTCAGATGTTTAAAGTTTTTTTTTTTGGATCAAATCATAACCACTGAACCTAACAGGTTCAGGGTCAGGAAAGATATTTATTCTTACTCACACACCCGAAGCTATCTGATGTGAGATAGCCCAGTCTCCTGACACCCCAGCGTTGTTACCATTATTGTAGGGCCTCTGGCCCCGAGAGCGGGATTCCAGCCCAACACCGAACGCCCCATGTAAAAGCAGTTGTTTTTTTTGATCAAGTCCTAACCATTGAACCTATTAGGTTCAGGACCAAGAAACATCAGGAAAGATGTTTAAAGTTGGATGTCCAAGTTACAGTCAGCTATTATATCCCCTCTGATATGGTCGTGATTAAGACCGTTGATCTAGCTCATGCACTGCAAAATTAAATCTCTCTTGTTTTATGTGCTTCATGCTAACTATGGCTCTTTATATTTCTAATCAGGCTGGGCTAAGATATTTAGCTGGTGATATATCTGGTGGCAATGCCCGTTGCATAGCTATGCTTGAAGCATTCCAAGAGTCAATTAAAGACTACTCAACCCCACCTGAGAAAGCTCTCATTAGGGACTTGACTGCGAAGATAAATTGTTATGTGTCTTTCCTGATTGAATGCAGGCCCCTTTCGATCAGCATGGGGAATGCAATTAGGTTTCTTAAAACTCGAATTGCCAAATTACCTTTGACTTTGTCGGAGTCCGAGGCGAAAGCAACTCTTCTGTCAGATATAGATCGTTTTATAAATGAAAAAATAATATTAGCAGATAAGGTGATAGTCAGGCATGCTGTAACAAAAATCAGGGATGGGGATGTTCTTCTCACATATGGCTCATCGTCTGCCGTCGAAATGATTTGTTTACATGCCCATGACATTGGCAAACAGTTCCGTGTCGTGGTAGTAGATTCACGTCCAAAGCTTGAAGGACGACTATTACTTCGTAGGTTGGTCAGAAAGGGTATCACCTGTACATATACGCATATAAATGCTGTCTCTTATATCATGCATGAAGTTAATCGAGTTTTTTTGGGGGCTTCATCGGTGTTGTCTAATGGAACTGTCTACTCAAGGGTTGGGACTGCCTGTGTTGCTATGGTTGCTCATCAATTCCGTGTTCCTGTCTTAATATGTTGCGAAGCATATAAATTCTACGAGAGGGTGCAGCTTGATTCAATCTGCTCTAATGAACTGGGTATGCTTTCTGATTACCGTTTATATTGGAGTTGTTTTTTGATGTTATGGATGGTCTTGCACTATCCTGTCATTTAAGCAGGTCAGTGATCCACTTGATGTGTTGCAGGTGATCCAGATGCCATTTCAAAGGTTCCTGGTAGAAAGGAAATCAACTATTTGGATGATTGGGCTAATAGTGAAAATCTACAACTCCTGAATCTAATGTAAGTGTCATTCTATTCTTGACTCGTTTTTGCAGTTTGTTGCAGCTGGCCATAGAAGAATAGGCTCATATTTTGGTTTTCATTGTGCCAGTTATGATGCAACACCTTCAGATTATGTGTCAATGATCATCACAGATTATGGCATGGTAAGTCATATTATAGTTGCTAAGTGCTTTGTTTTGGATCATAATTTGAGCTATGTATGGTTGGCATGAACATATATAAGCTGTATTCTAACTTGGAACTTGCAAAAGTATCAAAATATCATAAGTTGGTACATATTTTTGAGTACGGATTCATTCTTTTGCTTATCATTTAATACTATTAATGTTATCCAGATCCCTCCTACAAGTGTTCCTGTAATAGTTCGAGAATACCGCAAAGAACACTTATGGATTTAGGGAAGTCGTTGGCAAATCATGGAGGTGTTTCAATTTTTGGGTACTGATGGGATAGTGAGGCTTCAACAGAAATTGTGTTACTAGTTTCTTCTCTCCCCATTCTTCCTTTTGGACTAGTGTTACTTGTCTTATTACGATGTCTCATACTTTGGGTATTATTTCTCATACTTTGGGTATTATTTTTCCACCTGACTCTGTGAAGAGTGCGATGTACCCGCCTCTCCGGACGGTTTTAGGAAATGCATTTTCAATGTTGTATTGAGTTTTTCCCCCCCTCGGATAGTTCAAACCGATCATTGAGTGATTAAGCCAATGTGATGATTTTTCTTTTGAAGGAAGAGTTGGAACAAGGCTTTGTTGTATTTAATTTTAATTGTTTTGTGGTTTTCGGGCTTTTCTTATTTAGGTCTTTCAGACTCCTTGAGCCAAGTCAATGAATTGTTGATTTTTGGTGAGCACAGCATCATTGAAATACCTTAATTTTCATTTGGTTTCTGGATTGTGGATTTCAGATGCCCATAACTACAGGTTTAAAACTTCATGCCATCCCCTGGGAATTAGCATTTCCATTTTGGTAGAAGAGCGCGTTCACCGTTTCTGCTGGAGAATCATTGAGGAAGGGTGTCCATCGGTCTAATTGGCCCATGGGTCTTATTATCTGGCCTGAAGCCCGATAGTTGACCCACTTAAGTCTAAGTTTTAGTTTAATGTCTTTCAAGAGAGAGCTGATGTTTGCCCTCAAATTCATTACCTGGCATCAACTTAGCCCATGAGCCCATTCACAAAAATCCATTAAAATCCGATTCAAGAATTTGCCTGCCCTTCCACTTTTCACCTAATTGTTTGAAAAAAAAATAATTAAACTTTAAAAATTTGGTGATAATATATGATTTTATTTTATTTGAATAAAATTATTTATTATTTTTTTAATTTAAAAATATAATTTACAAAAATATTTAAGTTCAACTTTTTTTAAAATGAAATTATATCTATATAATAAATCAAGAGTGTGTTTAAATTTTATCTCAGTCATATTTTTTTCCTCAAAACTATCACTAATCACTTACCTTATCCTTCATCTATTTATTAGTCTCAAATGTCAAATCACATCAATTTTCATGTTTAATCACTAGTTATAACTCGTGCCCAAAGGCATAATAAAATATAAAATTTGAGAATTCAAAAAATTGATCCCACTATATTAATTTTTTTTAAAATATATTAATTATAAATTAATTAAATATTAAATAATTAAATATATAATAAAAATGAGTGATATAATATTTTTAGAGAAGAAATATATAAATGATTAAACATGTAATAGGATGAGTGATACAATTTGATGCTTGAGTTTGACAAATGGATAATGAGTGAGATAAGTAATTGGTAATAGTTTTGCGGGAAATTTAAACACACTCATGCTTTATTATATAGATTTATATTTTTTCTCCCTAAAAATATCACATCACTCATTTCTATCATATATTTAATTATTTAATATTTGATTAATTTATAGTTAACATATTTTTAAAAAATTTAATATAATAAGATCGATTTTTTAGACGCTTGAATTTTATATTTTATCGTGCCTTCAGGCACAGTTTATATATATATAATCTCCCAATGAGTGGTAAGATTGCAAGTAACATACATCTATCCTGCTCGGTCGATAACTCACTCGATTTGAGTCTACCCTGCTAGGCCCAACCCAAAAAAAAATCGTAGGCCTGGACTGGACCAGCCCGGTCCGGCCCAGCCCAGCCCAGCCTATGAACACTCCTACAGAATAATAACATTTCAAACAGTACAGTGCAATTTTACATCAATCCTGTTCGAAGTTTTACAAATAATCTGCCATGGGTCCACGTGTTCAAAGGTGTTACAAATTTGAGTTTGTGTGGCTCAATGTGCTATGTAATGAAGGTCAATATGGTAAATTCCTAATGAGAAATAGCAATAAGAAGCATGTAAAACAGCATATAAGCATAGCGGTAAAGGAAAGTGTGGTTATAGCTTCTTACAGCTGCCACTTGCAAAACCAACCTGTTATAAATCGAAATTATCATCCATTTATCTATAAACAGCCAACCAAGGGAAAATTATTCATTATTCAATTTCATCTCTCTCTCTCTCTCTCTCTCTAAAAAAATTTACATCTGTACAAGTACAAGCCCGGTGAAGACACAACTCTTGGTCAAGATTGAATTTCAAACAAGTAAAACTCACGCCCTACTCTTTTGGTCCTCTGAGAATGTCACCTTTCCCATTCATCGGAGAGATGAGTGCAAGAATAACAAAACCACCCAGAACAACAATCAAGATACCCAAAGAGTTCACTAACAGTGCTTCGACAGAATAGCGCGATATTACCTTGCTGGTTTGAAGAAATGTGGCTTTTTCCAGAATACCAGTGGTGCATGTAGCAACAGCAAGGGCATAAACATAAACCCCAAAGAATACATGCCATGGCAACAAGGTAGCTCTGCTGTTCCTTGAACCACCAGGGTACCAATAGGTTGCAAATCCAGCAGTCCACTGCACGGGAGGAATTATGAAAAAAATGAAATGATGTAATTTGGAAACTCCTTATTCTCCCAAAAATAAATAACTATATCTCTATAGGTAAGCATATGTTCTACATAGAGGAAAGAGAAAGGAGAGGAGGCAAGGAGAAAAAGTAAAGGACCTGGACCCCAAATAAGAACAGGCAAGCAAGACCCAACCATGAATGCAGGCTGTAGAAGTTGTCAATGCCCTTATCATTGTGAAACTTTAAAGCAGCCCATACACCAATTATGCTCAAGCAGAAAGCCAGGAATTGCAAAGACAGATGAACCAACTTTTTGAAGCTTTTGGTTCCGGAAACCGTTTTGTATGCCAACATGGCTGCATCAACCCATGCCAAGAAATTAAAAGCATAATTCTAAAAGTACCAGGAAGGAAGGGGAAATGACAACATTGGCAACAAATCACTTATAGACCAAGAGAACAGATAAATCATCGGTCATACTTCTCTTTACTCTTGATAACACATGAAAGTTTACTTTGTATCAATTAAAGACTTCACCTAAGGTCTACAAGCATGGAGGAGACCCAACACAAGCAGCATTATATCCCAACAGAAATTTAATATCTAACAAGTCCACCACAATTGATTCACATGAGACGAGAAAAGGTTACCACAATGTTCTCCATTCACTTGTAGATATATAGAGACACAACAGAATATGAGCATACAGACCTAACCAACTCCACTGTATGGTCACACCACACATAGCATATCCAGAACACATAAAAATCATCGCATTTTCCACACTACAGTGAAGAACTTTGAAGTGAAATTCAAATAAATATAGCCAACACATGCACTAGAAAACCAAACTCACCTTCACCATTCAAAAGTACAAGGCCAATGACCATTAAAACAGGATGGACCTGTAGAAGATACACAACAACAACAATAACACAAAGATAAGCAAACAGAACACAAAAATGTTTCTTATCATCCATGGAACACAAAAATGTTTTTAATCATCCATGAAATAAATTTTATTTTTTATTATCTTTTCTCTTCCTTTTCCTTTCTCTTCGTCTCTCTGTTTCCATGAACCAATCAGAGGCTATAAGCTCTTACATGAGAAAAATTCAACAACTACGGCTCCAGTAATTGACCAAGGGAATTAAATTGCCTCATTTTTTCTCTCTACACAAATCTTAAGCGACAATCAAATATACCCAA
Source organism: Ilex asprella (assembly GCA_023539305.1). Classification (NCBI taxonomy): domain Eukaryota; kingdom Viridiplantae; phylum Streptophyta; class Magnoliopsida; order Aquifoliales; family Aquifoliaceae; genus Ilex; species Ilex asprella. The sequence continues at coordinate 31,012,511 of CM042190.1, forward strand.
TGGGATTATTAATATGGAAGTCATCAATGAAACAATTGGGAAGAATTGTAAATAAAATCAATTTTTGTGTATCCTGAACCAACATGATCAGAGGTCAAAATACCTCAGCACTGTTCAGAAGCCATTTGAAATTCCGAATAGATCAGTCAAGTTAATTTGGTGCATTGGTAATACACAACAAGGTGTCATTTGTGTAAATTTTATTTTCTATTATCTTTTTCTCTTCCTTTTCCTTTCCCTTCTTCTCCTTGTTCCCATGAACCAATCAGAGCTATCAGCCCTTCCATGGGAACAATTCAACAACCACGGGTCAAGTAATAAACCAAGGGAATATATTGTAGCCCCATGGGAATTAACTTACATCATTTCTCTTTCTACACAAACCTTAAGCGAGAATCCATGTCCCTGATTGGGTTACGTACGTTTATTTTTAACAGTACAAAATATTATTCTGCGTACGTTTATTTTTAACTGTACATCAACATACCCAGCAACAAAAACTCTGTGTGTGTGTGTGATGGCAGTAGAGGGATAGGAGGTCGAAAAAAGAACATACATTGAAGATGAGGTCCTTGTCCTCGGAGATGAGAGCTAATCCTCCCCTGTAATGCAGAGTCCACGTCAGTACCAGAAATGCCACTGCGATTCCGATGATCCTCACCACAAGGAAGATCGGAAACTTGACCACCGGCACCGCCATTGCCAACGACTCTACGGAGAGAAGAAAACACAAAGGATATGTGGTCTACGCAGAGAAGGTGAACGTTCATCAATGGCGATTGCGCAGTTTTAGGGCGGTTAGAGAATTCACAAATCTAGGGTTTTGTGTTCAGATCTGTCTGGTAATGGAAAATAAAAAAATTGTCCCCCAGTCGGATCAGGCTACTTTCAACCCCTTTTGAGTCTCCTCAACGAGTCCCTCCACGTTGGACGCTTAAAAGTCGTCCCATGTTGTTGTCGTGTTTATGTTAAAAAATAATTAATTTTAATTTATTAATTTATATCAATTTTAAATTGTATTTTTGTAATATGTCAAAAATTATTAGAGTCTATTTTTAATTATTTTCTTAAATAGTTATTCAACTGTATGAGGTTCACACATACATATTAAAACCATTTTTTTTTTTATTATAGACTTTCAGACTTGCACTAACTATTCAACGGTCGGGTCACTGTTCCTAAAAGGACAAAGAGTGAAAAAAAATTGAACTTGTGAAACCATCCCATTTAGTCCACCGGATAGTTGTTTTCTTGTAGAGTGAAGTAAGAATCTCTTCATCTTTGGAGTTTTGCTTGTTCACCAGGACAAGTCCATGAGAGCAACTAGCAGAGGAATATAATAACAATCACCAAAAGAATCCAATAAAAGAAAGAAAAGAAAAGGAGTATCGACTTATTCCTGCTCTCATGTGCACACTAGCTAAGAATTTAGGTTCAACTTATTGTAACACACCACCCCAAGTGCTGTCTAAGTGTGGTTAGACTTTGACATACTGCTACATCCTATGCCTGCCGCCCTCGACCCCTCCCATTATAACCATAGCTCCTTCCATTATAAGCACTACGAGAATGGCCACCACGACCAAACCCACGAAAACCACCACGACCGTGACCACGACCCCAATGATATCTCGTGGTATCACCAAATGTCTGCAAAAAGCAATGTCACCATCATGAGAATTGTTTGATTGATAAAGAGCTTGAATGTTCAGTGATAAAAGAATGGGGAAGAAGAGAAGATAATGATGTCTTTCACAAGGTTAAATGAGAAAGACCAAAAGAAAATAAGCAAAAAGCTTGTTATGCAAATTTACCAAGAAATTGCCACAAGGATTTGGAACAGTACCTCTACATCTATTTTTCTTTGTTCAGAGAACTTAGTCCTCTCATTATCCGATCCGTGACCGAAGTCATTGCAAGATAGGGAATCGAAGAAGTCATCCTTAACATAAGCAGGCTGTAAAACAAGACATCAGAAGATTCAGAACCAAAAAACACCAACCATTTGTAAAACAACAAATTATGGAACTCTTGTGACGATGCACTAGTAATATATTTTACACACACATATATGTCAAATTTAATTATCCGCAATGGGGTAGCAAGGAAGGCCGTGGTAGCATGTGGTTTAATTACAGATTATGTTCTTATCAGTATAGAATGGCAAAAGAATTCACAAAGACCCCAAGTAGTAGCATTAATGCTTTGTTGAATCGAGAGTGTATGTATGTACTGAAACCTAAGAGGAAAGAAATACCTTAGTCTCAATCTTTGACGGTCCTGCATCTTCCTCATCTTGTGAACCATGTCCATTTTGAGTTGCATTATTTTTACTAAGATCAACCCACACTTCTTCCTTCTTGAATTTTTCATTCATTGCAATAAAATCAAAATCCTCTGTGAATCTGGTCACTGGATGCAACTGCATGCAAGACCAATACACAACATTGTACAGTTCAGCTAGAGAGACACTACAAGGCTACAGATACATAACTCCAAGGCAAAACTCATTGAAACTGATCCACATAAGGTTCTTGCTATTAGATCACCAAAGTACAAAAAAATTTTATCTCAAATGCAACAAAAAGTAAAATATTACCGCATTTTCTCTGGATCTTTCATGATCCCCTCGGCCATTGCCACGAGTGACTGAAGGAACTCCACTTAACTAGAAAGTTAAACAGGAAAAAGGGAGCAAAAAGACAGAACAAGTTGGATGGTTTCAACCCACAGAAACAATCCAAATTAAGATTACACAGGATGAATGGATGCACATGCTACTAGTACCATGGATGGTGCCATCTGAACATTTATCATTAACGAGGTTTCAAATAATACCAAGAATTCAAGGACAGAGCAGCCCGATGAATCTGATTATGCTCAAGTTTAATAGTGATGAGAAGAACAATTGGGCTGTCCAAATTTTACATTAATCTGATAGCAATGCGTGGATTTACACCACCGACAGAGGTACAAGCAGGGTGAATGTTGTTAACTCAGATTCAACCCTCATCTAAAATGCTGGGACAAAGCTTGAGTTGAGACTGAACCCTCACCCACTCTCCCCTCCCCCCTTTCTCCTCTTCCCCCCATGGTTATCAGCCCTCATACACTTCAATCTAGTGGATGTTTGAAAGAGAGTATCATATGGACATTTAGAAAATTCATATTGGGTGAAAAACAAGAGGTAAGAAATGCACAGTCCACACACTAACATCACACAAAATGCACTCCAACACAAGAATAAAACAAAATGAAATATACCAAAAAATCAAAGAATTGCAAATAATAATCAAGTAAGCATTAATCTTGCACTTCACCCACCACATCAGAGATAATCTGAAAATAATACTCAGAGAAAGTAAAGAAATTGAGAAAGAAAGTGAAACAAAGAATTATACCCTAGAAACAGGAAAAAAAAACAATTAGCAGAACTATCAAAACACCAGATATGATGTCACTGGAAGTTGTCCATAAATAAAACACAAGCATCTGAAATTTGGCAGAGTAAAATATGGATGTGACATGAATACCTTGCGATCAGGTGGCACAGGCAGAGGAAGTATTGTTGGCAGAGGGAGTATCGGTCCCAGAGCTTCTGCTCCTGTTGGTAGAGAACGTTCTGAAGATGATACCTGAACAGCGCGCTGAGTTGTTCGGGAAGGCTGGGATGTAGGCCCAGACTGCAAAAGTTGATCCGGGGTTGCCGAAGAAAGTGGGGATCCCTCATTCAGAAAAGAACCTGATGTCCCAGCAGCAGCAGTCTCAGGTTCAAAGGCAGTATTATACGGCAGTATCGTACTAGTATTTGTCTTCAGCCTATCAAGAACAGCTGGTGTAATGGCACTCTTATCCAAAAGAGTAGCAAATGAAGACGCCAATGGCAGGTTAGTAGTAAAAGAATCAGGAAGAGCTGGAGTAGAAGCCTTGTCAGACATCAAAGTTCTTATCGAGTCTGAAGCTGTGGCAGTAGACAGGATGGGAAGTATAGATGAGTTCCGATTCAGGGTGCCGGTGCTAAAAGGTGGCAGGAAAGGAGGTGGAAAATCTGCCAACTTTGTAGCTGGTAGGTTAGAAGCTCCACTAGGTAAAAATGCACTAATAGCGGGATATGGCATTGATTGCAGCATCGTCGGCACGGAAAGTGCCATTGACAAGCCTGGTGGGGGTTGAAGACAATACTGGTGCTGGGCTTGAAGCCCAACTGAAGCCCCATAGAGTCCTTGCTGATGCATTGGCTCCTGAAGGCCGGTGCCAATAGTGGTTGGAGGAAGTGATGAAATCCATGACCCTGAACTCCCACTGGGGGAATATAAGGGAAGACTGGATTGGACCGTTGACTTGGGTAGTCCGACATGTGAAGCATGAGAAATAAGATGTTGTGAAGATCCAGTACCAGCAGAAGGCAAGCTTGTAGATGCAGCATAGTTAGACTGCAGAAGAAATGAGTTGGAGTAATGAGTTTATAGCTAAAAACATACGATGCAAGCATAAAATATCCAGAGAAAGTCAAGGATTTGAAATGAAACAATTTAAACAGCTTACTAAGTAATTTTTCAAACAAGTATCTGCTATATTAATACTAAATCCACCTTGTGCGTGGGATTGGTCCACTGATGGGAATTTATAAGATCCATTTTACCTGTATAATGGCAGGATCATTGTATATGCTAGAGGTACTTTGAACAGGTGGAGAAGATTTGACATGTAATACCTGAAACAGGATGCACAGAAAAATGATTTCTGGTCAATCATCTCTAAAAAATAAAGTGAAAAATAACAAAGCACTAAGAAAGCCCGTGTTAGCATAGGTAACCGTCAACCAAAAGTGCAAGAAGCCATTATCGTTTCATTTCCAATCAGATTGTATTTTTCAGATCACGCCAGAGCTGGTAATATATATCAAGTATTCTTTCAAAATATTCAAGATTTATGCTATAGAAATTGCTCTATTTTAGTGATTATTTCAGAGAATGCAAATTCTTTTGAAATTAGGTGGAGATACTCTTTTTCACAATTTTATCTTGTTTAAAAATCAGCAAGTTTACCCACAAAACCTCTTCTGACCTGAATATTAGGCTTGATTCTTGCAGAACCATAATCAACAATCATGGGCCTCGCCATACATAGCACAAAAATCTAAATATGAATATTGGCATACCCTTATTTCACTTGCACGGAACAAAATGTACTCATATGCTTTGTCACTTGGAGGCACTTGTGGGCCATCGTTTTTACGCCCCTCTGTTCCAAATGATCTAACTGCCAACACAGTACAGAAATAAGCACATAAATTTCTTTCATGTCTCCTTGATAGATCGTAGGTGAAACATGGAAAAGTAACAATTAAAATGTCACTACTCAATATTATAAATAAGATGATGGTAGCAAGACTTGCTAACCAAACAACAAAAGTGATGATAATAACTGCATAATATCCGTGTGGAAAATATGATAATTTGCATGCAACATCTGCAATAAGCATGTTGTTGTGGTAAGTAATATACAGTTTATCACAGAAGAGTTGATGGTTTCAATCGTAAGATTCCGTAGTTGATCATCCCATCATTCTCCATTCCCCACTCAACGTGTGTGCACACAAAAAAAAAAGTCAAAAAGGAAAACTAAATATACTACAAAGCATGGCAGTGAAGAGGGGTCATTGCAAGGTTCAATCGTGAAAGGATGATTAGTCAAGTATGAGGACAAGGAGTCAACTTTAGAAGCAACCAAGCATGCTATCCAAATGTGTCTCTGTATGTGCGAGAGACAGAGAGAGTGTGAGAATATTTTTGATAAAAAGGTTCTGGATCTGCAAGCAGCCTCAAAGGCGTCTTTTTTCACTTTGTTAGAAGCACCTAAATAAAGTTTCTAAATGCATTCAGGGATCATGGTTGGTCACCGGGGACTCCCATTGATCCTCTCTCCTCTTTTACCTGCGGAGTCGGCTAATATTTCTATTCCTGGGTGTTGTCTAATCAGTTATCCACTCAAGCTCATATAGGAAAGCTTTGGTACTGGAAGAGGAACTTGTTTACAGACTTTTTGGCATCTCTAAGGTTATGGCACTTTTAAAATTGTGTTGTGCAACACCCAATGGACCAATATTTAGAAAATTACGACGTCAATAAAGTGCCAATCAAAGCCAGAAAAATCAACCTCTAAATACATCCCTAACATCCAAGTTAGCTACTAGGACCATTTTATATTTCACTGAGAGGTGACCCTAGAATCTTGGAATATGATATTGCCCTTGTTTGGGGAGATTGTGTTCATGCCTGTTCGGTTCAGGCTATGGTTGGAATTTGGAAGTCGGAGATGTACCAGGGTGACGACTTGGCTTTGAATGAGATGGGACACAGCATCTTTGCTTAAAAAAAAGGATGATTATATAGAGGAACCAGAGTAACTTTGAGGTGGTTGAGCTTCATTTGAGATGAAGGTTTTAATCCTGAATCTTCTTCAGTTTTGGCTCAATGAGATGCTTTTGTGAGCTAGTTTGTGATATTTTTGTTGGCTCCTTTGGTCCAGCACCCCCTTTGTTGTTTTCTACTAATAATTTTAGTTGTCAGAAAAAAGCTAGTACACAAGTTAAAAGGCTCATACAAGGCCAACGACCAAAACGTTTAAATATCTAATGCCAACAAACACTGAATTACCCCATTCATTTGCAAATGTTGTCACAAAGAGAGAGGTAAAGAACATTACAATCAACAGACAGATGAAAGAGGCAATGCATGTTCCCTGAGTTGCACACCCCTAATGCTTCTCATGCATCCCTGACCACATGTTCTCTCCCTCTTTTCTCTTTCTCTTAATCACCTTTCAAAGTGTCCTATTTTTCATTCACTAGCCCTCATGCCTTTTGTCACGCACATGTCACTCATGCCAAGAAAAACCAAGTCATGCATAGTTCACAGGCCATTGGTCATGCAAACATTTAGTTCACAGCAATGGGACAAGGGGAGTGCTGTTCTAAGATTTGCGAGAGATAGCCATTGGCTTGTATTTTATCAACTCGATCTGGTAGACTACCAATCCTCATAGTGGTAAGCGGCTCATAGGGTGTCCTTCAAAACTCCCCCTCCCACCCAAATAAAGTGGCCTTGAACACTACTAATGCAAGAAGCAAATGATGTCAATGATTACCTTTCGAAAGTAGTTTTTCTATGTAACAAAAAGAGAAACAATTAATATCAAGAAGACAAGAACCACTGCAATAGAGGGTTCCATTTGGTATCCATCCAATGTGAATCTATTTTCCCTAGTACTTATAGTGCCTTCCGATTAGTATATGGTACCATAACTGGAACACCTTATACTTCTATGCCTTCTTGGAATGGATATGAAAATCTTGATTCAATTTATTGCTGATCCCAATGTCCTTCATTTAAGTCCAGGGTCTTCTGACAATTCATGACTGATAATGCAAATTATATATTTGTTTAATCATACAGTCAGATATCTACAGAACATATATGCATATATATACACATACACACACACACATATATAAATATGTAGAGACAGAGAGAGAGAGAGAATCACCATGTTTGATAATGCAGATTATTTGCGCGCGCATGACAGAACACATTTCAATCAACATGCCATGACAACCCCACAAGAAACCCCATTTCAAATTAACAGGACGACGATACCCAGAAATCTGAACCTTGCATAAATGCATGCAGACCAAAACGAACTAGAAAGAAAATGAAAAGTACAAGAAAACCCAAACAAACATTTTTTTATCTTGAAAAGATGAAGAGAAAGATTGTTAATACCGTTTCTTAATCCAATGCTTCTTTCCGTAGTGTTGATGTTGGCAATAACGCCTTCGTACCGAATCTCGGACTTAGAAATCAAGCTTACAAGGCTTCCGATATATGAATCAACAGATCCTGAGGTTTCTGCTGCCATGATTTATCCTTAATACTTCTTCTTTCTTCTTTCTTGAGTGTGAGACTAAACGGTATAACTCCCTCTCTCTCTCTCTCTCTCTCTCTCTCTTCCTGTTACAATGGAAATGTTGTCCTCTACAATGTTACGTCATTTTAGAGCAATGCTATATATCCTAAATTTATATCTCAAATGTGCATTCCAAATCAATGAAAACTATTAGATGAATGGGTCCCATCAATTTTTTTTATTGGATCCATTCATCCAATGATTCTCATTAATTTGATTCTCATTAATTTGAGATGAACATTTAAAATATAAATTTGAAATACAAAACATTACTCTTTATAAGTTTGGTTCAGAAGGGCCCACTTTAGTGGTGTTCTATATCCTACGTCTCCCCCCTGTATAAGAAGAGGTAGTTCTTCAATCCACAATCTTGTTGGGACTGTTGTATGACAAAATTAATCACATTGTTTGGATTTCGATTATAACATTTTAACAATATCTTACCATAACAAGCAAGGGTAAGATCTATATGTCCTTGTTAAAATATTAGATTTTTTCATTAATATTAGATTTAAGTTGAATATTTTCTTGAAAAATATTTATAAAATAATATTAGGATTGATTACTAAGCATCTAATAGGACTAAGGTTGCTCAAACCTTTCTCTCTCTCTCATTTTCTCACCCTTTATACACTCTCAAACAAATTATATTACTCTTCATTTATCTTATTTCCTCTCCAAATCCTAAGTAATTATTTTACGGGCAGATATCCCAATGTTGTAATGAATGATGACATGAGGATAAAGTAGAACCCAATGTCACATCCCACCTTCTCAAAATGGGACAGATTGGTATTCACCTTCTTTCGAAAAGGGACTTGAATATCACTTTGTCCACGTGTATTTCCCATTGACAGACTGTATGGTAGGATTGGCTATGGTTGAAAAAAATGCAACTATGATAGAGGCAAAAATCGTGGTGGTAATAGTTATGGAAGCAGTGGCAATAGTCGTGGTGGCAATAGTTATGGAAGCAGAGGCAATGGTGGTGACTGCAGTGAAAGAAAGAGGCGGTGGTTATGGTGGTATTAGTTACAGAGGTGGAGGCAGTGGAGTTGCCTATTGTAGAAGTGGTGGAGACAGCAATGAAAAAAAGGAACATAAGCAACCAAAAAAAAAAGTGATGTATTGGCTTCTTGCTCCAAGAAGCCACATCTCAACCATAACTTTAGTCCAGTTGTGGCTTGTACAAAATAGAAGCAAGCACCAGAAAGTTATTGTAGCATAATGATTTATTAAGTATCTTCCTGTACAGTTTCATCACTGTCTCTTGTTGAAATAAATTTCCTGAAAATTACAAATCCAAAGCCCACCAGTAAACATGAACTCATCCAAGACTAACAATGTAAATTGTAATGTATACAATCAAATAAAATAAAAATATTAAAAAACAAACGGCATTGTTATATACATACTCATCCAAATGTATCAGCAAAGTGTATGATTCAAGACCAAATTGATCATTTATACAATTCTCTCTTCCTCCTCCCCCCCCCCAAAAAAAAAAAACCACTATAAACAATGAGTTGAGCTTTGAATCAGTTCAGATCCTAAATATACCAAGTTGATTGTTGTAAGCTATAAGCTAAATCCTGTTGAGCTAATGGGCTTTTCTTTCTATAGACACAGAAACATCGCTTTCCTTCCCATTAATATCAATTTTATTTTGATATCAAATTTATTTTAATAAAATTGTTGTTAATCTTGATGAGGGTTTGCCACTTAAAAGTATGAACAAAATTGTGGCTGTGTCCAATGTACAAGAGGTTGCTGCAGTTGACGATCCAGCTACAACTGTACAATTGGGATAATCAACAGCTCCTAAACAACCTCAGGCACTTGCCAACTCTGCAGCTGCAGCCTTTCACCGAGTTTTAGACGGCAATGCAAGTATTTCTGCACGCTTCTTAATATCCCTGCAAATTCAAAGTGTGTCACACATATTAGGAGATCATGTTAGAACAATTTCCATGTGGAAGCAAGTAAAAGAAGCAAGAGCTCAGAGTATGCTATTAACTCACATGCAGCGTGGCACTCTGCAATCTGAATCTCTACAACTTCGCGAGTGCCAATGCAGCAGCAACCAGGTTCTATGACATACTTTACAACCCCCAGAAGCCCGAAGTTTACATTGCTTTACGTGGTGGAAAATCTTTCGAATTTGACGGCACTTATCATTTAAACAGGGGTTACTTCTAGTCGTGTGACATTTAGAGGCATGCATTAAAACATCCAGTGCTTCCTGTACCTGCACCACCAAATCATTTTGTTGTTAAACACAGAATAGCCACAAAATAGCAACCCATGAAAGGAAGTGATCAGTAATTGGATAAAGAGCTGCTCCAGGTTGCAGCTTGTAGAGCTTGGTTGGAGGCATCAATAAAGGTGGTCAAAAGATACACTTGTGTTTAATTCCAGATACAAAGCATTTTTCCCTATTAAATTCCTGCAAGTTCAAAATAAAGAGTTTCTTCATACCCACAGAGCTTTCTGCTGCTGAGCTTGGTTATTTATCGCCCCTCTGTTAGCTATGGATGATTGCTGAGTCAAATTATGATTATGACAAGAACCACCTTTTCTTTGATAGCATGCAGCACACACTTCAAACTCTGGACAGATCTCACAATGCCAGCCCTGATTTAACAGGACATCCTTATAGCAAATGCTGCAAGTGGTTCCCGTCGTTACTGCAGTCAGCTTGTGGAGATGATACAAGATCATCATTGAGGAATGCTTGGCACGGCGAAGTGTGTCAAACTGAAAATGGTTTCGCTCACAGAAACTCAACAAAGTATGTCTATTCTCAAGAATACCATTATCTAAATTGATATCTTTATCTTCAGTATCAAAGGGCACACCATTCTCGACAACCTAAAAAATAAATAGAACCTCATTATTTTGTGTTGAATACGCTCCATAAACTAGAAGATGCAGGCACTTTGGGTTAGCTTCATAAAAAAAAAGACAGGTAGTCACAAGGACTTTAGAAGTTTTGGATTCACCTGAGAGAGATGATGTTTTTCTCCACCATTGGTAGTATGTACTTTCCTTCCACAGAGATTTTGCTCCGCATCAATACATCTGGTAGCATAAACGAAAGAGTGAATAATAGTGAACAATAACAAGTACTCTAAAACTTCTTCAGAGCTGCTTTTCATAGAGTTAAGTCCATTAATTTCCAGCACAGGTCTTCAGAAAAGTGACATTTTCTGACACAAAGTAAGCTTTGCAAGAATTAGTCAAAGATCTAGGCTGATAAAACATTACGAAGATCCATGCTTACTATTGGTCTACCTCAAAAACAATATTGTTACTAAAGTATCATCATTGTTATAATCCCAAATACTAGTTGGATCACTAAAGAATTACAACTTCTGCATAAACCTCAACCCATAATTTCTCAGTTTCTGTTGACTAATCATATCCTTATTTTAGATAGAGATTATCATCTCAAAATTCTATAACTCAAAGAGTGAAAATTGAGAAATTAAACTTCTGCTATCAATTTGCTGGGCAATCACTCCATAAAAGAAAGCATATGCCACATCTGGTATAAACCAAAGAATTCCTTAATTTCTCTTAGTGCTATCTTCCTGCACAAAGTTAATACACATGCATTTCATTTCACCCCAAACTGAAACTTCGACAGGTCATAGAAGCAGGTTTGGCATCATTTTGCAAATTTTTTAAACCCATATTTTCTTTGTCCATTTATAGAGGGTTTACCACATGATGATTAGCATACATACATTTCCCTATAAGTTCTTGTACGCCAAGAGCCATCTACAAATCAGTTACATTTCTTCTGGTGCCGGAGACTTGTCAGAACTACATAACTGCCAAGGTACTGTATCAAGTAATTCCGACAACTAAATATTAGTAATCTGTTCATTATATAGAACCTCGATTTTATTAGAATGTGTCATGTGGTTTGCATGCATTTGTACATCATGCATTTTAGAACGGCCACATCAAATACTCTGGAATAATGTCTACATTCCTGCTGCTTAAGAAATCACATATATAACTGCTTTCCACTTGACCCAAAAATACTGCTTTGAAATGGAAATGTGAATTGTACAAGTATTGAAACATCATATTGAATCAAAATTTGATTTTATTATGCTCCAGCAGTGTGTATATCTACTACTCACAAGAGGATGCTACTTGCGATGTTATCGAAAGAATCACTCATTACAAGCTACAAGAACAACTTCAATGGATACAACTAATGCTATAGACGAAGGTCAAAAAGAAAGAACACCAAAAGAGGAAATGACAGAGAAGAGAAGAAAGCAGGATCTAAAAAAGATAATTACCTTGCACATAGCTGAAAATCTTTGCAATGGTTGCAAAACCATCTGCTTCCAGATAAAATGACTTCATGGCAGTGTGCGCAAGTATATTGCAAGTGGACAATGATAAAGTTTTCCTTCACAGGTAAGATGATTTGCCCAAGCTAACAAGGGAAAGAAATCAAATCAGAAATACAAACAATTGTCATAAGGTGGTAGCAGCTGCAATAAAAACTAAACCTAATAAAAGGACATAGCATACAAATAGGTATGTAGCATGTGCATTCTGTTTTTATAGTCACGATCGTGTACATCTGTACATATATATACGCCGACACAAATATGCATGTTGATTGGTAAATATTCAGCGGTTTTCACAGCAAATTGCAGCATCAATCATCAAAGTAATGACCAGAAAAAGTATTGTTTAGCAAGTTAAGAAGAAGCCAAAAACTAATGGGAGACCAGAATCTAATAGATGTCATCCCTAATTCCCATCTAAACTAACATACATGTGGAATGCAAACAGGCTCATGGTTAAATCCTATAAGATTCAAGACTGGTCTAGCTTCTTCAACAGGGAAATTCTTTCCCACTTGGTAAGGACAAAACCTCCCTTTCTGTAAGAAATTTTCTGTTGTTGGCGTCACCTTCATGAAGCCCTTTTTCTTTCTCCATGCTCTGCCGGTGGGGTGGGTTTTTGAAGATTTCAACTGAATTGTTTTGGCCTTTTGGGGAGCTAGCTTTTAGCTTATTCTAGCAAACAATGGAGGTATGCATGCCTAAGGTCCTGCCAATCTCATTTTTATCTGAGTCTAAAGTTTCTGGCATTCCTCTGCCACTGCATGGGCAACTCAGGAGTCCTAGGGCTAGTAGGCAACTTTGAGCCACTCAATCGACCAATTCAGGTCATAACTGCAGTCAGAATTAGGGGACTAAAAATTCAGGTGTGCATGATTGAATCTTTTTCCCAACAAAAGAGTCACACCCATCTAGGAAAATCAATGACATTAGAAAATATTAAGAAAATAACTTCAGCAAAAGTTCACCTTCTGCATCACTAATATATCTTTTGCCGGATCATCAGAAGAATCATTATGCCCCATGGATTGTAAAGTTCTCTTTGTTAGTTGTCTTTTCACCTTCCCCTGCAATCCTCCTCCACTTTCTTGTTCCATATCTCCTATCATCTCCTCAGCGGCGCCTGACCAATAGCCACCATCAAAATATGGCAGTCGAGCTGCAGTTATCTTGGTGTTCAGGTCTCCAGTGGGAATAAAGAAGTGATCATAAAAGTTAGTGTAATCCACAACAACATTATCTTTGGTGGCTTTTCTCAGCATTGACTTATACCTGCACACACATCATTTTCTAATCAAGACATGCACACACACAGCTAATCCTGCACATGTTGGACTTTGAGCAATAAAGTGCCCAACTCATCATGTGTAAGTGACTCTGTTCAGGCTATTATGGTGAGTAATATCAAGATAGGGCAAAAGCTGCAAAAGGGTGATTCGGATACAAGTAAAATATTCCAACAACGGCATGAAAACTACCACTGTATGGCCATATCTCAACCCTATAAGCATTAGGGGTGCAACTGGGGAGGGGTACAACTCAACCCTAGCCCAACCCTAGGTATATAATCTTCAACCCTAACCCTACCTCATTCCGAGATACTCAACCCAAGTACTGTCCGAATTTAATTTGAGGTCAACCCTAGCCCAACCCTAGGTATATAATATTCAACCCTAACCCTACGTCAACTCGAGTACTGCCTGAGTTTAATTCGGGAATTTAAGTTACTTAATTCGGGCTGATTTCGAGTTGAAAATTGGGTTGGGCTTGGGTTACTTAATTTGGGTTGATTTTTTGAAGTGTAAATTTGATTTTTTCAAGTGTAGATCTGATTTTTTCAAGTGATCTGAGATGAAGGACGAGGCGTTAATGAAGAAAGAGGGAGTGAGAGATGGATGAGTGAGTGAGGGATCTAGCAGTGATGGAGGCGCAGAGGTAAAGACTTGAAGTAAAATGAAAGTCTGAACTCTAAAGAGTGAAGATAAATATTAACCTTAGTTAAATATATTTATATATTTATGTACATTCGGATTCAACCCGATTTAATAATCGAGTTCAACCCGATTTTAATATTCGGGTTGAGGCCTCAACCTGAGGCTTGCCTAAATTTAATTCGGGTTGGAGGTTTTTTGCCCAGCCCAACTCAAGTATTAAAAATTCTAACTCAAACCCTGTTTTTTTTTTCGGGTTGGCACGCCCAAGTTGCACCACTAATAAGCATGCATACATATGTGAATGTGTGTGCACAGGTGGTCCTATACAGAGAAAAGAGAGAGATACCACAGCCGCAGCTTATCCGATTTTGGTGTTTTCTGAGACTCTGGATGGCAATACAAAATATAGTCTTCCCCTTTTATAGGTGGGCAGGCCCATATATAGCAGGTTGCAAAACCACGTTTCTTGCAATAGTCAAGATAAGCGATCTGATGAACACCAAAAAGGAAAAGAAAGCAGCCATCTTGTAAGTTGCATGCTTGAGTAAAACCTCTAATTGCTCACAGAATTATAAGATGAAAACAAATATTTAGGAAAAAAAGGTCATTACCAATATTTCATGGTAAACGAAGGTACGAAGGGCTTCACCAGTCACAGTTTCTATCTCGGGTTTAAAGTACTTGACAGAATCAAGATACGAGATATACACGCAACGTCGATTAGGGTAATCACATTCTGATCCATATTCCTGGACGTACATTCCAAGAATGCATACATCTACACCTTCAATTTTCTGGAACAAAAGAATCACCTGATTTGAAAAAGCATATGTCAGAAATCCTTGCAAAATAAATAAATAACAAACGGAAACATTCACTATCACAACAGTTCATCAACTAGCATATAACAGTTTATGACCAATCATTTAAATCAACAGAAGACAAATGAGCAGAGTCGGGGTAAATCAACTAAAAGCCTTGAGGGATAACATAATTATGTTGGGGTCTGCAGGGCAACTGATGCTGTCTTGTCACAAGATATTGAGGAGTTGTCCATGCATCAAGCTATAATTATTGATACCAACTTTTGCCACAGATAAAAGCAATCTTTTGCTACAGTAGAGGCAGAAGTAGCGTGGATTATTCAAGAATTGATGTCGATATGCTTTATCAAAAGAAGATATCAAAGAGCTTCTATGAAATGGGTTTCATGAGATTTTGCCAGTTCTCATGGTCATGGAATGTAACTGAGAAACAGAATCCATAAATGGGTTCATTGAACTTCATGGAATGAGTCAATCATCTACTTTGCTAACTGATAGGACAAAGTGGCAATACTGTTCCTCCAAAAATCAAGAATTTTGGTTTTGGGGAAATATCATGAGAGTCTAACAAGAATGGATTCAATTCTGTTCAAATGAATGTTGTAACAACTGATTGCAAAGTTGATCTCAAGTCCGACATAGATCTTGGAGCTGTGAATGGTGATAATCTCGAAACTCGCAAAGGAAAAAGGATGTCTTGGCCAAAAAGAAACAAAGGGGCTTAGATAAATATTTTTTCTAATAGCCTCAAACCATCTATTTTTTAATAGCCTCAAACCAATCAATCTAATATCAATTAATACATAATCAACATTAACTGAAAATGTTCTAACTGTGGCTAGAAATTCTTGTTCCCATGAAACCAGATTTATCATTGATACGCATCAGGATCCCAATTAAGGGGTCTCTCAGTTCAAGTGAAAAAAAGAGGAGGACTACCATTTCTTCTTACTCTTTTACAAGATCGATAAATGTTGGTTGATCATAAATTTTCTAACAGTACAACAGTTCAGAGTGTCCTTTCCTATTTGATCCATTTGAATTCCTTAGTTGAAGTTGCAATTGGATCTATTCATTGAAAAAATCAATTCAATATATTTCTTAAGTACCCATAGGCGTTATAAGAAACATCGTGTCTCACCTTTGATTTGAATGGGAATTCTGCAGGATAACTCTCACCATGAAACATATCCAAAAATTGCTGCTTCACTTTTATTTGTTTATCTACTGATAGTACAACTCGGACAACAAGATCTGCTGCTTCAGGTACCTAGTCATGGGTGGAACATAGAACATCAACAATCAAGCAGGCAGCTGTAGGGGAATGCAGTAGCATAAAACATATATGCAATCTCTTGTTGAGCATGACCTAGTCAGGTTAAAGGGGAGAAAAAAGGAGAAAATCAAAGCAACTATGCAAAATCGAATGAATCATGTACCTCTTGTACTATGTTAACATGTAAGCAGGCATCGCATAAAAATATTCACTTGTATTGCATCCACTATAACTTTTCACACTTATACTGATGACTCATAGGCATAAAATGTTTTGGAATGACAGTGTCATATTTTTCCAGTAATACATAGTTCATTTTTGGTCCTGCATTTTATATCTGAAACAATTTCATGTTGATATACACTAGATTAGCATATTTACAGTTTTTGGTTTACTGGAACTATTGATGGCAATATTAGGAATAGAGTTCAGCCAGGGTCGGCTGGTCAACCACTAGGCCAATAAAGCCTAGGCTTTAGGTCTCACTTTAAGGAAGGGTCCCATAATTTTTAGGTGTGAAGTACTAGCCCAAACAAAAAATCTAAATCCATAAAAAAATAGGCCCCACAAAAAGCTTAAATTTAAGTCCAAACAAAAGATTTCAACTTGAGTGGATTAGGCCTATTAATTCATCTCATGAAATTAAAAGGCCCTAAAATTTGATTTTTTGAAAACAAAAAGAAAAAGGCTGATAGTAAAATTAAAGCTACTAAAAATCAAGTTTTAACCCCCCAAAAATTCAAATTTACCATCATAATCTTTTAATCGTTCTTCCCCCTCTCTCTCTATCTCTCTCCCTCCATCAAGTTCAACTATGAAAACAACAACTTGAATACAAAAACTTAATTAATATTTTTTGCATTTTAAAAAATAAAAAATAAATTTATTTAAAATTTATTATTAAAATTAAAAAAAACCTTATTTATTATTTCCGCTTTAGGCCCCAAAATGTCTAAGGCCACCCCTGAGTTCAACTGAAATTGATAATAAAGAAGGATATAAAAGTACATATGGCCCTAGGGCCTCAACAGAGCACAGTACCATGACATAATTAACATAGCTGACCCCAAAAACTTGGGACAAGGGTTTGGTTAATGGGACAATGTTTAGTTGAGTTGAGTACAGTTTTTTCATTTTGCAGTTAAGTTATTTATCATACATATCAGTCTAATTTTCTATAATTTTAATACGAAAAGAAAAATCAGAATCATAGAAATATGTCTTGCGTCAAAACATGGAAACACATCTATAAACAAGGCATCTTCAACCAGTGTTTGCATTTTACCTCGTCCACCTTCTTTCCTGAAACTCTTGCCCTTTCTTCCCGCTCTTGCTTGAGACGCCTATAGAGTCTTTTCTCTATGTGATCACTGAGCATAGTACTTGGGAGATCTTTTGCTCCAAAAGCAGCAGCCTTCAATAAGGGCACACGCTTTTCATTTTCAATTTCTTTTAAGCAGCAGCAGGGGCAAATGTACTCTGCTGTTCCTTCCAAATCTCTTTCAGCATTGAAAAGACCACATATCTGATGTTGCCAGAGTTTACATTTATCACATTGAACCCACTGCAGGAAGTCAAAACACAAGGGTTGAAGTTCCTAATCATCTCCTAAAGTAGATATATCCGAAGGCAAAAATAACTTAGCTTACCGGTTCTTCATTTTCCTCACTATTCCTTTCCTTCTGCAGCTTCGCCTTTGAAATAGAAACCCCATGAAATGAGATATTACTACCACGACAAACCCTGAAGCATGACGCACAGCACCAATGTCGTGTACCCATTTCATCCATCGCCGTATAATAAATCAGATTACGCTTAATCCGAACACCACAAGATGAGCAATACAGGGGTTCTGGGGAAAATAGAAGTTTATCTGTGCCACACAACTGGCATATGTTTTCACGAACAGAACTTGCCATCCTTTCTTTAACTTCCTTCATACCACTCTACATCACAAGAAGATGCATTGGAAAATTAATGATCAATTACTTGCAAGAACATATTTAAGAGAGTAAGAAGTAAATCAAGCATTTGAATAAAAGAAATGAATGTCAAAAAATGGATCTTAATGAACTGAAGGGGGTTAATTAAGATAAGTTGTTAATATAAAACCTTAAATACAATAATAGATAACCGTTGAGTATAATAGGGTCTTGGTGCTAGATACACCACTATGGATGCTTATGAAATAAGAAGGAAATGTGGAAACTAAAGGAACTAACCTGATCGATTGATTGACTGAAACTGGATATATGTTCTTTCAATTGCTCTGCAGTGAAAAACTCGGCCAAAGAGACACCGAGTATTTTTGACTCTGACTCCATTCCTAATTCATAATCTGCTGCAGGTGAAACTAAAATACCTTTAACTTCTGATTTAACCTGCACAGACTTGGGCCTGACTTGTGTCTCCTCTTCTTTATGACCAATAGAGGACCCTTCAGAGTGAAGAGGTCCACTGTCAGAGTTCAATCCTTGAGAATTATCAGCGTCATCAATTCTTATCTCACCTATCCTTGTACATTCTCTACCCCCCTGTTTACAGGAATTGATGACTTCTCCAGAAATAAAAGTCGCATTGTTGACATCCAATCTCCAAGCATTATCAATGACATCGTTCCTTCTTACAGAAATGCTTGTGCAGTCCTTTATGGGGCTTAACATTTCCTTGTTCACCTCCATTGCTTCTACATCATGAAGAACTGGAGCTTCAGACCACTGCACCAAGTCTGGAAGTTGTTCAGAGGCACAATGTTGAATGATGGAAGGAGCAACCACCTGAGAAACTCCACTGTGAAATGAAAAGGAATTCCCCATCTTCAGACGTTTTGAACGATGCAAATCTTCAATGGCATAAGAGCTGGTGCCATCAGAATCTATATCATAGATTTCCCTTGAGAAGTCATTTTTTGCTTCGCCAGATCCTGATCTATGCCAAGAGAGACCACTATAATCGGCAAGTTTGACAGCACCAGTAGGACCATAAAAAAACACAGCAGAACTTTCTGAAGCAACACTTTGGACCTTATGTGATTGATCTGGAGGGAGCTGGGCCAGCGTAGATGCCTTGTGTGGTTGTTGATTAAAAAATTCTTCTTCAAATGAATATAAATTTGACTGGACCTCAGATGGCTCATCCAACTGCACACTAGGTTTATGCAGCTGCTTATGGAACTGTTGAAGCACCCGAAGCTCAGATTCCAATAAACCTTCACAAGTTGACATGGATGTATTGAAGATCAGACTTGGCAGAATATCAGATGTTTCAGGAATCCTCTGTGGATTCTGTTGTGGGATCCTCATATTTGAGTAAGATAACTCAACATTTCCTCCCACTGAGGATGGAACATCCACATTATAAACATTCTTGTTGCTCTCCAGAAAACCTCCATATTTTATCAAATTAAATTCACCTGTCCAAGAAAATATTAAGGGGTAAAGAATAGAATAGAAGAATATTAGGGAAAGAGAGGGACATCGATATAGACAGACAGAGAGAGAGGGATAGGAGACATGTAGAATGGGTTATCAATCGCATCTATAACCATTAGGAATTGGTGGCCCCATTTGCAAGGTACAGGTGCCACAAATCCAAATTTTAACCTAGTCCATTGAGTCAATGTAAATCAACCAAATTCCAATAAAATTATGCTTCTGACGGATTCTACACAGGTAAAACTAGCCACCGTATCACAGCTTAAAAAGAAAATTCAAAACAGTGATTAATTAATCAGGAGATGTTCAGCATCAGTAATCCTTTTCGACTAGATAATAAAATTACAGAAAATTATTCAGCATCCAGGGCTTCATCAGACTAACATAAAACTCTAAATGGTAATAAAAAAGAATATTCAGAGACAGAGAAGGGGAAAAAGTGATTTTCAGCAAGACCACATGCTAGATGAAGAAGAAGATTGTTTGGTCAGCTCAGCAACTGTTCAAAACATTTGCCGTGATCTCACCAATTAAAAAATAGACAGAAAAATTTGGGTAAATACATTAAATGAGAATGCTAGGCCTAAACCAATGACTTAAAAATTTTGAAGTGGTTTCTCATGGTAAATGCATACCCTCATCATAGTGTAGCGGTTGAATAAATTTTTCTGAAGATGACTCAGAGATATGTTGTAAGTTACTGCCAGTTGGTCTGCCATCCCTATTAGAACATACTGTGGCGGATGAGATCTCGTCCGGAGAAAGAACCACCTCCCCAGCAACCTGATTTATACTAGCTGTTGAAAATATGATATTCCCATCACAAGCAACAACTCCCTCATTATATCCAGTAGATGAAGATCCTGCAGTCAAATAGTAATTAAGCCATGAGATAAAATTGTAGAACAACCCAATTCACCAAGACCAGAATTATTCACCCAACTTACCAATGCAAGAGCCAACTGAGCTACCTCCAAAATAGCTAGACTCATTCATGTTCTTGGTTGTAGGAGTGTTATATTGGGTGTTGGCAGCCATCAAACAATCCACCAGAGGGTATTGAGAATTTGAGCCCCAAAAACCAGGCGACATGCCTGAGGATGGCATTCCCATATATGTGGGCAAAAATGAGGAAGCAAGACAGTGGTCTACTTGATGGAAATTAGTGTCACATTTCTCACGCTGGATTAGGCTCTGCACATGACCTGGTACCACCTCCTGGTTCATGTACCCCTAAAAGCATTTGAAAAAATAAGGGCTCAAGGATGTGAAGTATATTCCTTAAAGTCCCAACAATAATTACAATCAATTATTCCACAATCTCAAACACAAGATTTTGTTTTTATTTTTGCTCATTGGTTGAAGATGGAAGCATAAGTAAGATACCGGCTCTACTGCTCTTCTATAATGATATGAGCTAACAATTAGAACAACAAAATGTAAAACTAAAAGATGATCTCAACTTGCATGATTTTACATAACATAAAACATTTACTGCACTTAGAATGGCAACCTAAAAAACAAATAATTATCACTCGCACAGGTAAACCAGTGCACAATATAAGGAACTCTTGCCACTTAATTTTATGATTATAGCCTTAATGAACATACCTTTGAATTAGCATCCATGGATAGTTGCCTTTTCAAGTCAGTTACATCGTCAGATGTCCACCATTCCCACTGAGGGTTTCTTTTCTGAATAAAATTTTGGGCACTGCAAAAGAGTTAAAACAATATACTTATAGTAGAATAAACAATATACATTGCCTTACAGATTTGACACTAAAAACAACTTTAGTAACATGAGTTGATTAGAATTGTTAAACTTACATGTTGTTTCTGATATATCCATTATCATGAGTGCTTCTGGGATCCTTATACAAGTCCCTTTGAGGATCTTCTTTTTTCCATGTGGAGTCAGACTGTAAAACAACCTTGTGCTCGGACAAAATTGAAATATTCGTAGACTTATTTGGTATCTGGTTGGATAACTGACCCATTGTGTAATATGGGTTTTCATCCATCTAGCTGTTTACAAGGGCTTATTCATCCTGTAGAAATTGAGAGTTAAGAGAGATTGAATTAACATAATTTAGGAAAGGATTGCTCATGATCTCAATGAGTTAGCTTATCCAAACAACACCCTTAAACCACAACAGAAGCAACAATATCAAGAGTAAGAAAATACAATGTAACATGCATTCATGCAAAAATTCCTATGTCTGCAAACAAGGTCAAACTTTTCACAGCGAAAACACGAGACAATTGTCTTGGGGCATTATGTGCTGAGACCATAAGTTCACGAGACAATTGCAACAAAACGGGTAGTTGTGCAATACCAGAGTAATCAATCACATATTTTGCCTTGGGGCATTATGTGCTGAGACCATAAGTACAGTTCATCATCCTTATCCATACTGTAATTCTTCAGCAAAAATTCTGAAGATCCACCATTAATTCTTTAATTAACTGTGGTTACTTGGTTAGCACCTAGAACAATACCGTTAACTTGTCAAAATACCCTTCGCATCTGGTTAACCATTACCTCATCAAGAAATGTCAAGAGCAGAGACATGGGTAATGAATAAAATGAACTATCAACTTCCAGAATCTGTACTAGTGTCTTTTATTTTTCTACATACATCAATCAGAATCACTTGATAGGCAGTAATTGAGTCTTTGAGAGCTTTAGGGAAGAACAAAAGTCATACCTAGATGATCATCTTCACATCTATATTAATAAAACAGTGCGTCCAGGCCACAGTAAATTCGTTAACCATAGTAAATATTTTCAGATTGAGGAAATATTTTAATCACAATAACTATTTTAAACATAATAGTAATGCTATATGTACAAGAACTCAAGCAAACAAATACACACACACACACAACGTACATTGTATGAACAAAATTAAGTTGTGAACACTTTATGTCCGGATCATTAATTGAAGTCTATTATTACGATCACATGCTTGAATTACAGATGTTGAGCAACCCATTGCCCCTAAATCATGTCAATATTCCTAGGCGAACCCTACCAATTCCAGATATTTAAGTACCACCACAAACCACATTGCAGCTCCAACCCCTCACCCCGAGAGGTAGACCGTAGACTGTTAATTCGTTATACAATTAGGTTCCGAGTCAATTCAACGAGTCTTAAAACAATGCAAGAGCGAAAAGAATTATTTAGTACAAGCATTAAAATTCTTTTCGCCTGAAAACCCTAACTACAAAAATATATACAGATAGATACATATGCATGCAAATATAGAAATAAATCTGTTACAAACCTTTAGAGGAGAGGAGAGGAGCTTTTGATTATTCGAAACCGAAAGCGCCGTAGACAAAACAAAACCCTAAAAAGGAGAACGTAGAGACGAGTGCGATTTGGGAAGCGGAAATCTATGGGTGAGAGAAAGACGGAGAAGGTGTTGTGTTGTGATATATATGTTGTGGGTGGGTAGTGTTGTTGTTACTTGTTGGAGAGTATTTGAAGTTGTGTTTGGTTCAGGTTTTGATTTAATGTCGGTGGTCTATATAGGAATGGACTAGGAGTGAAGGCAAGGGCTCAGCTTTCGCCAGATTTTGTGGGCCCAATATACAAGGTTGTCGTGCGACGTCCATTTTTTGTCATTAAAAAAATATAACCAGCAGGTGTGGGACCGTGTGCTCTGTGGGACTCGTTTTTCAGAAGTTAAAGTAATTAATTTGGGGAATTTATGGAAGTTGACTTCCAACTAGGATTATGAGTCTTATTTTAGAGATACATATAAATCATATGGGAAAAGATTTAAATATGGATTGAAAATCTTGAATTTTTTTTTTTCATATGGAATAGAATAATATTTTTTTATTTTAAATATTCAGAGTAAGAGTTTTTGAGGTGATTAGATACTGATAGATTTTATTAAATATTCTAATATTTTAGAAAATTGTCAAAATATTTAATAAATTTTGAAAAATTCCAACTTAGAATTTGAAAATAAGCAATCCATTCAGTTTTTTTGATTGGTTGAATGAGAATTCTACTAAATTTTCACTAAATATGGCCAAAGTCCACAAAAGGAAATTATACATCATTTTTACAAAGAAAAATAAATTATTAAAACTTTCAAATAACATAAGAGAAAACACCAACGGTTGGATGATGAGCAATCATTAATTAAAAAGTTTTCCCGCTAACAAGAGATGAGATAAAGAGGTGGCCAGACACCCTCTTTTAAGGGCAACATAAGTAATTATATTTTTTTTTGACAACAATTGACTCATTGACACCTTAATTTTAGAATTTTGAGAGCATCAAGGTTAGACACGCACAAATGTCCTTTCAAATTTGCAATGCAAAAATGAGTTGGCCCACAATAATAAAGGTTAGTTTTTTTTTCTAATTGATTACCATTAGTTTCCAACTTAATTATTTTTAAACCATAATTTTTTACTTATTTTTCAAAATATCATTATTTTTTATAAAAAACTTTGTTTAAACTCACATTTTTTTAGTGTAAAAACATAATTGCAAAACAATAAAATATCTTGAAAGCGTATTTTATAAATACCCTTTTACAC
>CM042190.1:31042238-31057571 GCA_023539305.1 Ilex asprella
TGTACAACCCGTGTGCACCAAATTTGAAATTAAAATTTGCCATCATCTAAACCAAGAAAGTCAATATAAATATAGTCTTCTTGATTTCCATGATATTTGTAGCATCTCATTTGGTACTTGTATAAGCTCTCTAAAAAGAAAGTAGTATGGCAATTGACAAACATAGGGATTCAGATACACATATGCAGTCAGGTCTTTATTTAATTAGCTTTGAAGCATAGCCTAAGATATAGTATGGAAAGCCGTCTCTATTGAATAGATATGTTGAGACAAATAACATCGTAGCCCTTTGTATAAACAAGGTCAAGGCACGCAGGTACTGAAGTTTCAAATCACAACAAAGATATGGTCAAACACACTGATATCGGTCATTGCTAACCTAATCGTAGACCACCCTCGCCCGAGGCGTACATGGGATGTACGCCTCATTGCATTGGGAGCTTTTCCGTTTGGAGGGAAACCTGATAAAGCAAAAAGAAATAACCATACTTATCCTTCATATAAGCACCATTCATGCAGTTCCTCGTCACCCTGAGGATAGGATGATGATCAATTTAATTCCCCTCCTAAAATTGCATAAATGATGGTCCAAAATTGATTAATGAAGCCTAGCAAAGGAATGTTTGATATAACTTGAAGAATTGTATTGAAAAGGTCAAATAGTGATCAAAAAGTTATTGGCGAGCTATGTCATAACATAAGATTGTATTGAAAAGGTCACCGGCAACCAATTGTTTATTGAAACCTTTAAAGGATTAAATAATAAGAAAGCAATGAAGCTTGTCCACAGAGTTATCTAAATTTCATTACAGACTTTTCAAAGTATCCCTCAGTCTTCTATACCATTTACTGTGTATTAGATCATACTAAAGAGACCAAATAAATAAAGGGAAGAAGAAAAATGAAGGAAAATGGGACCAAATCACAAGAGATGCACCTTGGAGAAAGCCAGGCATAAGTAACATGGCATATAAACCGAGGGCAAGAAGTCTTGTGATCCAACGGTAGCCTACCCTGAATGAAAACGAATGATGAGTGTCCGGCGCATAATTTTAGAATACAGGTTAAATAAAATGTTCTGGTAATGAAAAACAATCAGGAAAAACAACAGATGACTTCTTCATTCTTCAACTTCTCCAAGAAAAGTACCAACCAAACATGGTCCTAGAAAAGAACTAACACAAGCAAAATTTGGCACAGAACCCCATCCAAATGGAAAAGAGAAACAATTACGCAAGATGTTGTCATGTGCTTAACCTCTGATCTAAATCACTTACGTTTCATACTTAAAATCTCATCTGCAATTGTTATAATTCATTGCCTATAAAATGAAAACCATCTTAAAGGCATGTGTAATTAACCAATTTTGGTCACTGTTGAGCCACAAGCATAGATGCCAAGGATTTGTAACATGACCCTTACAGAAGAAGCATAATCCAGACACTACAATTAAAGCCAATATTCTCTCCAAAGGATAAATCATCAACACTACAGTTATTTTGTAGAAGTACAAAAAACATAACCACGTCATCTGATGCTTAGTAGGATCACAAGCTGCTTCATCTGACTAGAACCCAAATAAATTCAGAAAGCTGATTCATCTGTGTTGATTCCTAATCGGTTCATAGATTGGTCACTCTTGCCTAGTATCAAATGATTTTAAACAACTTTTTATAATCGGTACACTTCACAAACAAACTTGGGATTTGCAATCTCAGGTCAGATCAGTTTTTAAGATCATCAATGATCGGTGTTACTAGCATCTTCCGAACTCCCAGCCCAACTCCCCACTCCGTTCCCACACCTGCTATATGGTTACAAGCATCATCCCTATTGCCAAATCGATAACCTTGTGCACTCCTTGTATCATTTGTCTTTCTTCAAATATAAAGATAAGCTGCCGCAATTCTCTCCATCAACCAGCTTAATATGATTGAATTACACAAACAATCTATCAAACCTGATCCAACCATCACCTCTAAGACCCTAGCACTTTATGGTTGTTAAACCTTCTTTCATCTCCCAAAAGAAATCCCCTTTTCCTTTTCTAAAAAATGCATTTCAAGACAGCTCTTCAAGCATTTTCCTTTGAAGGATCAAATAGAGCATACAGGATCCCTACAAACAAGTTTGCACAAGCATAAACGGTATCATCAGATCATTTTCTAGGATCCTATAAACAATTCGTCGTTATTTCTCAAAGATACAAACAATGATTTAATACCATAGAATCAGGTTCCAACTGCTGACATGATATTGCCAAAAAAATACAAACTTCATAGGACATAAGCAAATATAATGGAGCATCCTCTGTTGCTACAGTCCAATATTACACAGAAAAAAAACATGTACACGTAACGCAGTCGTGAACACAACATTAACAATCACAGCGTAAAGGAGTAGTACCCGAGATATCCGAGGAGCTTGAAGCTAAGACGAGTAACCAAATAGGTCTCAGAGGCGGCGTGACCGATGTCACGACTGAACGATTGTTGGCGCCGCAGCGGGGACGGTTCGGACTTCGTTTTTGTGACGATTCTCCGTTTCATTTGGTAGTTGGCTGTGGCCGGAACAGTTGAAAACCTATAAAGCAAAGGATCCGATTCCATGTTCTTCACATCATCAACTGATTCACCGGACTGAGGAATCGCCGGCGATGTGGCCATCTCCATCTCCATCTCCACACAGAATCTATACGTTAATTGATTCGTCGATCTTTGAATAAGATTGCGAATGCTTCGCAATGCGATGAAAGTTGGCTTTCCTGTGTACGTCTCTGAGGTTTGGTTTGCTCTACCAAGTGGTGCACAAGGGAAGAAACGAGAAGCCCTTTGTTCTAGCATTGGTTTGCCAAACCATACTTTCACTTAAGAGGGTAAATTTTAAAATGACCCTTATATCCCCTATACTTTCACTTATTTCAATTTAATTACTCAAACTTTTAAAATCATGTCATAGCATCAATTCATTTTGGGAATCAAACTAAACAAATACTTTTTTTTCCCACACATTCCTACGGTTAGGAAAAATAGAGATATACAACAATAATCTCGTGTTTGAAA
Organism: Ilex asprella; assembly: GCA_023539305.1. NCBI lineage: Eukaryota > Viridiplantae > Streptophyta > Magnoliopsida > Aquifoliales > Aquifoliaceae > Ilex > Ilex asprella. Next base: position 31,045,301 of record CM042190.1, read on the forward strand.
ATATTTTGTAATATTAATCATATAATATTTATATCTTAAAATTAGAGTAAATAAAACAAAATAAGTGAGATATATATAAATTAATAACATTATTTCATATTAAATAATATACTGATTGAGTTGTCGAGAATTGCATAGAGAAAATAAGAAAAATATTATGTATCTCAAATTTATAACTTAAATTTATATTTTAATTGGATGAGTAGATCACATCAATTTTTTTAAATATAACCTACTGATTCAATGATCCTCTTTCATTTAAAATATAAATTTAAAATACATAACCATGCTCGAAAAAAATAATATAGCAATAGCGACATGGTCTCGATGATGTTATTTCTATATTTGGTAAAAAAGAAACACAACAGCTGGAAAATCACCGGCCACACCACGCACCTGGGGTATTATCGAGGAGGTTCTCACTAGTGAAATTTTTAAGCCATTATCAATCTTTGAATGTCTAGACACATTCTGTCCAAATACATTTGACTTTCTCATTTTCAACCTAAGAAAAGTTAAACATACTCTAATCACTTGCTGTTATTAAATAAAATATAATTTATAAGTGGGACTCTCGGTAATATACCATTAATAACCTTGTGCCTGAACAATTTATAGTACAAAAAAAATGAATATTAATTGTGTAATAAATAGATATATGTGTAAATTAGTGGAGTTATTATTATTATTTTTTAGTTCAATGATTAGGAGTGTCCGGACTAATTTACCCACATCTCGATTAATCTCTTTCCTAGTTTAGTCAGAGGCAAGTCATCTACGCAGGGATTAGGGTATTCATGAGAGGTTTATCTCTCTCATAACTTAATTTCAAAGGTTACCAAGATTCAAACTCAGGATATATGAAATTTATAATTCGTTTCTCTTATTACTTAAGTTACTCTTAGGGTTATCTGTGGAGTTACTTGACATAGAAAAATTTGTTGATTGAATTGACTAACATTTGAGGTCATGAAGAGAATATGATACTTTCTAGCAAAAAAATAATTATTGAATGATTTTTGTACCGGTAGATCAAAGTAGATAAAAATTAAATTAATTTGAACCATTATTGTGTATAAAATTTAATTTTTTAACTATAATATTAAATAAATTATAAACAATTAAATATATTAATTAAAAAAATATTCAACGGATGTAGTGGGAAGTTAGATGCCATTGCACGATTTGCTTCGCTCAAGCAACAGCACCGTGCACTCTATTGACAAATGGAAGCATCAGCCTCTCCCAATTCCTATCATTGTCATCTCCCCCGGTCCCGTCCCTATTCCGGGGAGGTTTAAGGTAAGTGGAGGCCTAAAAAAAAATACTAAATGAGATTTTTTTATTATTTTTAATATTAATTTTTTTAAAAAAATTAATTTATTTTTAATTTATTATATGAGAGTGACCAAAGAAAAACGTGTTAGTGTTACTGAAAAAAAATATTTTTATTTTTGTTTTTATTTTTTTATCAAAAAGAGAATTTAATTTTAACTTTTTTTAATGTTTTGTACTAATTTTTACGTAAAGAGAGAGTATGAGTAAATATGAGTTGACTTTTGATTACTTTTTATTTTTTCAACTTATGATTTTTAGATTTTTAATTTTATGAATTAAATCATGATCTCAAATTATTACAATAAAAATGTTGATTATATTTAATATTTTGGGGCCTTTTTTTTAGGATTTAAAATTTTAAGATTTAATTTTTTTATGGGATAATAATATACCTAAAAATTTGGGGCATTCTAAAAATTGGGGCCTAAAGCCCATACCTTTTTTTTAAAGCTATTGAGCCGACACTGTCTCTATTAAACCTTTTGAAGTAGATTTTTAATTGCGATAAACAAAAGGTTAATCTCAAATTCTACCTTGAAAGATTGTTCGAATTTTAATTTATATCTTCAAAGATAAAAATTTTTATTTATATCCTCAAAAATAAAAATTTGTATTAATATACACTTGAAACTAATGATCGAAAATTTGCCGCCCAAAACTAAATTATACCTAAATTCTCGCATACTTGTTATTTAATCATTTAGACTCCCTCACATTCAGAATATTACTCCTACAACTCTTAACATTTGTACACATGGAACACATAACTCCTTATCATTGATATCTGTTTTATAACTGTTAAAAAATATAATTTTATCATAATAAAAAATTATAATTTCATATTACCATTTATTTTGTTGGCCTATTGTACTCTAAAATTTAAAATCAAGCTTATCATTTGAATGTCTAATATAATACAAGTATTTATATAATATTTTTTATTCTAATGCAATACGTCACTTGAACAAAATTATTTGAATGTCCAATTGTGAGAGCATTTTTAATCATATTTGAATTCTCAAGAAATGTGGGTGATATATTTTAAATGTGAGGGATCTAAGTGAGTTAATTGACAAGTATAAGGGGTTTAAATATAATTAATCTATTTAATTTTAGACGACAAACCGACGACATGTAATTTGAGGTGCCCGTTGATTCAATTTTTTATCTTTGAGAGTGTAAATTAAAATTTTTTATCTTTAAAAATATAAATTGAGATTTAAACAATCTTTTAAAATACAGTTAGAGATTAACCCTTGAACAAAATTAGAAGGAGTAAAGGTGCATTAAATATTTTCAAACGACTAGGTTCATCCATTTGAATAAAAGATTTGGTTCACCCATTTGAATTTGAAAAGAGTACTGAAAGTGACATCGATCAACATGTTTAAGTTCTAAATATTGTCATATGTTAGCATCGATCATAACATTATTAGAATCGATCTCACTCAAATACCCTAAAATGTTTTAACTTGACAGCTAAAAAATAATAATGTGAACCCTAAAAGTTACCACCGGGTGTAGCCTAGTTGGCTTCAATGGAGGCTGAAAATCCTATCTTCCTTCCTTAGGTGGTTATGGCTTCAAACCCACTTGAGCTAGTAGTATTTGTAAACCAGATATTATTGGAGTAGTTAAATGTCCAACTTCCCATTGGTAGTGTTATGATAAGGAACTCGACCATCCTAGATCAACAACCATAGATCAAATCGAATATTCTATAACAGAAAAAACCTCAAGATAACGTCATGAAAATTACTACGCCTAGTTGCTTTTGATCACCCTTTTTATTACCCCTTCCCCCCCCCAAAAAAAAAAAAAAAAACCTAAAAGTTGTTTAACATAACCCAAAAGATTATAAATATTTTAGGATTGATTTAAGATCGATTCCAATTTTTTGGTTGTCAACAAATTTTTGTATCTAAATCTACAAAATTTGGCGAACGATATTTTTTTTTTCTTTTTCCGTACTCTTCTCCTCATAAAATTTTATCACATACAAAAATTTATTATATTATTATGTCATATTATTTCATTATTTTTAAATCAGTAATTATAAATCAACAAATCAAAATAAAAAACTATCAATATAATACTCAATATTTTTTACAAGAGAACAATCAAACTTGAAAAAAAATTAAATATGACTAAAAATAAGACTGACTCCCACCAAATTAGTGATAATTCATTACATCGACGTGAAAATTACCTTAAAAAACTTTATTTAGACTTTTATGTCATTTAAAATTAAAAGTTTAGAGATGGAAAAAGTCTTCGGTACACAAATAATTTTCAACGTTAATAATATTAATTAAGGTAATATAAAAGATACTTTCAAAGATCAAATACTATACCAATCAAATTTTGATAAACTAATTATAGAAAAAAATTCAATATCATATCAATAATTATAACATTTTTGAAGATTAAATTATAATTTTAAAAATACAAATTTATAATTTGGGTTATTAGCAAAGTTTAATCAACTAATCTTAGCCAAGATGATGGTTTGGTCATATAATTGAATCCCTCACTTTAACAAAACAAAAAAAAAAAAGACTTGAAATAATTCCAGTATCCATGAAGATTCTGTCAGATCATCCTACAACACAGCGTAGTTTATCCAGGCTTTTACCTGAACCACCATCTCTGGATAGTGGACATTGGAGTGCTCAAGAACGGTGCATAACGATGGATAAGTGGATTAACAATCATCCCAATCTTAGACCACACGCTTTGATGGTAACCAGCAGTCGCAGGGGCATGATACATGAGCTTTAACAGCTGCCGAAGAGAGTTCAAAAACTTATATCAGCTTCCATTTCGCTTTTTTTTTTTTTGCAATAGAGATAGGAAGGTAGACAGGAAATTAATAGAGAGAATGCAAAATCTGAATTAAACAATGAACAATGCACACCACTAACATCTTTCATTAAGATACACTCCCAAGGATGTGTGAAAGACAGTTGTTGAGGAATACCCTCAAGGTCACGAATCCGATCCCCCAGCCTAGGGCTAGCCCAAGAAGGATTTCAAACATCTGTGTTGTTGGGCTTGTACAAATTCTTTCAATACAGACTTAAAAGCAATCTGAGAGGGATATCAACATGGCAGCCTCAGCATGAGTGAGACAAAACATAGGTCCTGGCTCGGCCAGCCTATATAATTTAAACCTTTGATATCAAACCAACCCTCCCCAACCCAAAATCCCCTACTCCCACAAGAGCAGAACAAATCCTCCTTTGAAGTGGCATAAGATAAAAGACTGCAATTCCAAAATTCAAAGGGAGAAATAATGTGTACCTGCCAATACATGAATGTCTGTAGTATGTTGCGCTGCCACCTGCATGCACATATCGCAAATTAAAAGAGAGAGAATAGGAAATAAGATTATAAGGGGAAAAAGAAGAAAAAACCAGTCTATGACTGAGTTGAGATACTGACGAAAATAATGAGATAATCAGAAGAAACCCAAGCCCAATCTCAGCTTGCGAAGACAGTATGCTGAGTGTGGTTGTGTTTGATTCCACCCATACAGAAGGCTCTTCCAAGTACTTTCTGTAAACAAGATAAAAGATATTTAATAAGTAGACGCTCTTTTAACAAGTTTTCCTCCAAATTTTTCTCTTTACACCATCCCCCTACCCCTACCCCTACCCCTACCCCCACCTTCCGGTTGCAGGGGCCAACACACCATGTGACAAGTTTTAGGCTTCAATACCAACGGGCTGTCTTCAGGCAACTTAAAATGCCACTTTGGTAGGAACTCCATTTAACTCAAGGTGCAAGTTGCAACTAGTTGTAACAATTAACAATTGTTACAAGCATATTAATCGAATTTTCCAATCAAATGTCATGACTCCCATACCTGTATAAGGAGGAGCGACTGAAATTACGCCTAAGGAACTTGGCAACATGTTCAAGGACACGGCATAAAATAGGAATTAAGGCAACTGCAACAATATTGAACACCAGAACACTGGGTCAAATAAACAATCATTCAAGTACAATAAGCAGGAAGATAACATATAACAGAGGCCAAGTGATGCTAACATTTGAGGTAAAGATGTGAAGTGACAAAGCTAAGGCAGTAAATGAACTGGAGAAAATCCTTGGTCGCAATTACTGACTGAAACCACACTTGCACAGCCTGCATATTCCACGCCCTAGGTTTCTGCAGTGAATGACCAGTTACTGGAAGCATCATCACTGTAAATTAACTTTTAAAAACTGAGTACAGGAAACTAATAAGAAACTGCATCCACAAACTTACCCCATATAGCGAATACAAAGAATATAAAGAAGAACATGCAGTGCCCATGAAGGCAAGCCGATATGCCCTGTTCGAAAGAGTTTTGGGTAGAAGTGGAAAAATTGCAAGCACAGCCACAACAAAGACCTGCAGAAAAATGTACACACAGATTTTACAAAAACACAAAAACACAAAGCTTATACAATCGGAACATAGAACCAGTTTAGTACTATTACTTGCTTTGTATCCTCACAACTAAAAAAGATGATTTGACGAAAATAAAGTAATAGACCCTCACAATAACAATAAAAGAGGTTTGAAGACAAATTAACTCCACATGCGAAATAGTCACAATCAAACTTCCAAGTGAAACAAAGAAGCCTAGTCAGTGCACCACAACAACATAGGATTCCAATCTCTCAAAAAGGTTTGATACCACAACTTTAAATGATTCATTGTCTAATTCAATGCAACATAACATATCATAGACACATGGGCGTTTGACAGAAATATTTCCTGCATATGTGCTGAACGTGTACAAACTAGCAAAACAAACCAAGATAACAACATAAGAAGAGTTTCACCAAGAAGTTCTCAGCAATATGAATGGGCTACAAGATACCCCTAACATATTGCACCAATTGAAAACCGAGTCACTTTCAATGTAGAATAAAAGGACACAGCCAGTTGCAATTAACATATTTAAATCAATGCCATAATAAAGTTCATCAGGAAAAATCGTTCATATGCTTTGTGTGCGCAAAAATGGCTACATCAGTTATAAAGCTAATCAGTGTACCCAAGCATTGACAGAAAATTGTATGGTTTGCCTATCCCAGCGCAGAGATGTTGGATTTGGAGTTGAATTTGTAGATGTCCCTGATGTTCTAGCAGTTGACCCTACGCGCAAATTTGAGCTGAGTTCAATTAAGCCAACAGAAAGCATTGGTAAAAAATAAATGAAGTTGAACTTGCACCGTACCTGAATTACGTGATTGCGTTTGGCCATTGAGAGCTGATGATGATGACGATGCAGATGGTCTTGCAGGCTGAGAGGTACTGCTCATGGACATTGGCTCGACAACAAGATCAGGATCCTGCACATCCACAAATCCAAGCAACAATGCATTAGACCAAATCACAAATAGAGCAAAAAACCCAAATTCCAAAATTCCTTTTATGTCTAAAGCCTGTTTAAATTCCACAAAAACTATTATTGATGGGATCAAAGGCCAGAATCTCAGTTCCCCACGAAAGGATGTCTTTGGTTATCAGAAAGCAATTTTCTTCTTGTACCAATATACAGTGAATGCAAAAAAATCGATGGAACCAAATACACCAAGGTGTGGCAATTTAGCACACAATTCCTAAAGTGTGCTGCATGAAAACCCTATTCAGAGAAAACAGACAATAGTAAACCCAATCAAAAGACCAAAACAATAAATGAAGCTCTCATCGATCATCTTAGATTCAAAGAAAATAAAACCCCCAACAGTCAAAAACAGAAACCCCAAGCTCCACAGAAAAAAAAATTGGTAAAACCCAAATGAGATTCTCTCCAATTTAAGGTTTCTTTTTCTTCCTGCTAAGTGTCTGATAAATTAGGAAACCAATAAAACCAAGAGATGTTAAATTGTGAAAAAAATCCTAATAACAAACATAAATTCCGCATAACCCAATGTTAGAAATCTTTGCTCCAAAAATCTACAATAATATGATGCCCCAAATCCACAATCGTTAGCACAATCGGATCAGTTCATAAACAGGAAATTAAACAGACCAAAACAAATCAGTATTTCAAGACAAAGAATAACAGATTACACAGATATTTTAAGATACACACAAATAAATCAGTAGGTATAAATAAGTAGACAGAGGGAGAGAGTGAAGAGTAGCCAAAGGAAAAAAATAAGGGGGGATTGGTGAGGTACGTACGATATAGCGCTGGTAGAACTTGCGCTTGAAGTGGTCGACAACGTCGGAGCGAGAGGCCATGTGGGGAGGTATAAGGATGTTGGACCAATAGTCCGCCCATTTTGGGTCGTTGTCGTAGTCATACGCCGCCGCCCCTAGTCTCTTCAATTTCTGTGGATCTTCTTCTTCCCCCATCTCTCTCTCTCTCTCGGTGCGCGATTAATTCTGTCAAGTGGTGGAGACAAATACAGTGTTGTCGTCCAGGATGAATTTCTTATTATTAGAAATTCAACTTAATTTATTAACTTAATCCATTATAATTTTTAGATTAATTTTAAGTTCTATTAAATATTAAAATTTAGTATTAATTCAACAGTTCCAATGAAATCACGTCATTAAGTCAACAAATTATGTCGCACACCATTCCATACTTTAGGAAATATTTTATTTTTTAATATCATATAAGTAAAAAATAAGTTTATTTTTATTGAATTATCGTAATTATGAGAGCATCAGCGTTTGACGATGTCTAATGAAATAATCCGACTTCTTTTTTTTTTTTATCTTTTTTTTTTTAATCTGGTGACCCGTTGTTGTCTTTGAGTTTGAGTGAGGAATATACTTTTAAGTAGGAATCTTCCGGGGCAGAATATGTATGCCATGCTATGAAGATGGAACTACTCTCATCTCATTGGTCATGGCTAGGTACTTAATCAACTGCGTTTTTTTTTAAACCACCCTCCCCCGGGGGGGGGGGGGGGGTTGGAAAGATGTGCACTAAATGATTGTGAATCGAGTTTTACTATTATCCAACGGTTAACAATTAATGCACAAATTTGGTGTACATAACGTTATAATAATCAACAGACAATCAAACACCCCCTCCCTCTCCAAAAATAAAAAATTATTACTTCTTCATATACATATCCTTTAAAATCGGTTAGATTACAAATTGGGCCTTTTCTTCTGGCAAAAAAATGAAATATTCTTGTTACTCATTGTATATCTATATAATAAAGTAGAACGAAGTTTGAATTCGAGACAAAGAGTGGTCCAGATCGTTTTTAAAAAACATAAAGAGTGGTCCAGATCGTTCCAATACAACTTACCGCCCAATAAACAATGTGATTTTGACTGGAGTTCAACAGGAGATAACGAAACCAAACCGCGTTTCCAAACAAAAGTCACCACACGACACGTATCTCATTGGAAAACTCTACAATCCTACCTCTCATACGTCTCTATCTCTCCTGATATCTCTCTCTCAAATCTTTCTAATCTCAAACCTTATTTGTTTGAATCCCCTCAATCACTCCCTTAATCTCACGTATCTCTCTTTCTCTCTCCTTCTCACCTTCTCTGCCCTAATCTCACGTATATCTCTTTCTCTCTCATTCTCGGCACCCTCTCTGCATCATCACAACAAGCCGCCAACAACAACCACGATGCCACCAACAGCCACGATGGCTTTGACTCACCGCCTTCGACGCTACCAAGGTATGTCCCCCTCTCTCTCTTTTCATCTCCTCTCCTTCTATGCCTAGGGTTTTATTGTTTCGATTAGAGAAACAAAGAGAGAGGAAAGTTGAAAATTCTGTGTAGAGGGTGTTTTTCGGTGTGTAAGATTTTATTCAGAGAGAGAGAGAATTGTAAAGCATTGAGGGGGTTCGACGCTACTGTATAGAGAGAGAAAGAGAGAGGATTGCTGAAAATTCTGCGGAGAGATTGTTTTTCATTGTGTAGGCAATTAGAGAGAAAATTGAGGAGGAGAAGATGGATCAGAGAGAAGCGAATGATATAGAGAATGAAGGGTTGGGGAATGAATGGAAGGAGATGGAAAGGAATATGTCGTCGCATTCTTGCGATAGACAAATGAGTGGGACGATCAGAGAGCCTCTTCTGGTCAAGAATAGAATCAACACGACGTTGCAAATTGCCATTGTCGGCGCCAATTTTTGTCCTATGGAAAGCCTCGATTACGAGTACATTGTTTCAATCCTGTGGTTCAGCATTGATTTTATACTGTTTTCTTATCCCCTATTTGGTTACCGAGAAAATTACAAAAAGAAAATGTCTTTGCTGTATTTGTTTGTTTTTAACATTTATAGGCCAACAAAAAAAGAGCATTTAGTAATTAGTAATTGTCTATTTACATCTTCTTCTTTTTTTTCTAAAATGATGCTCTATATTGTCTTTTATTTTCATCTTTCTTTTTATTTTTTGGGTACAAACCCTCTAATTTTTGAAGTGGACCTCTACTAGGATTCTGGGTCCTTGGAATTTTCTGGCTAATCACAGAGATATATGAATTCAATAGATATATAGATCTATCATACTGTATAGGTTTTTTTTCCAAAATTTTCTGTGAGATGGGTTGGGGATTAGCTGTTTGCTCCATGATATTTTCTTACTGTTTTCAACCCTGGTAACTGATATTAAGCAATTGTTGTTAGAATAAATATCATAATTTAGTCCAAGTTCCAAAATTTTCTGTGAGATGGGTTGGGGATTAGCTGTTTGATCCATGATATTATCTTACTGTTTTCAACCCTGGTAACTGATCCATGTTGTTAGAATAAATATCATAATTTAGTCCAAGTTCCAAAAATTAGAGAGTTTGTACCCAAAAAAGAAAAGAAAGATGAAAATAAAAGATAATATAGAGCATCATTTTCGAAACCTGACGGATTCAAACCTTAAGCAAAGCTTCATTTTTGGTCTGAATCTGCACAAATTCATTTTTGCTCAAGCTACAATTTGTGAAGATTCAAAACTCAATCAAAACAATATGAAATTAAATTAAATAAAATACAAAAATTCCAAACTAAGAATAGATTATCGATTCCACAAAGGAAAATTAAAAATTGGATAAAAATTGTTGTTAGAATAAATATCATAATTTAGTTCAAGTTGTGTGAAAGTGTGTTCTGCAAATTCTATTTCTGTTTTCTGTATAATATGAACGCTCACTTATGTGTAATTTCGAGTTTTGCAGGTTTGTTTGTTGAATTGTCAGTTTGGTTATGGGTCGCGAACGTCAATAATGGTTTGAGGTATTTTATTGGTTTAGATTCACTAAACATTATGGTTTCAAATTGTGAGTGGAAAAATGGATTTATATTTATCATTTTTTAGGACTTTACTTTCATGGTATATGTCTCAGTTAAATTTTTTGAAATTAAGTCACTTTTTTATGCGAGTCACTTGGTTTTTGTTTTATTTTTGGGCATCTCTTGATTAGTGATCTAATGAATAATCAGAGTTTTCTTTTATTGGTTGGATCGTTTACAAATTGCTGATGACCTGGTATTTACAACTCTTAGTTTTATTCAGTAGCTTGGGTGTGTTGCAAGTTTGTGAACATACTGGTATGTGTCTCTTGAACCGATTTTCTGATTTTTCTCTAGGAAAATGAGATGATTTTCGGCATGAAATTTTCATCTCTGTTTTTTTTTTTTTGCTGTAGATTAATTTGTTACTTAGTTGGTTTTAGTTTGGTGTGTGAAATTTCAATGTTTCACATAAGTTTTATATAAAAACTTTGAGTTTGATTGATTTGAGTGTCATGGTTGCTTATTATTTTAATAAGAAATGCTACATAGACTTAAAAAAATGTGGACTTAATAATCACTCTCATTGATTTGATTGTGGGTCTCAAGACCTATTATTTATTCAATTCAATGATTATAATTGATTAAGTTTACATTTTAAGTCCAAATAACATTTTTCTATTTCAATTTCTCTTTCTATTTTTATGCTTCCATAAGGTAAGGGTCTAATTTGGAGTTGAAGAAGAGCTAAAATACCATAGTACGTGCATGCTATCTTGATACATTAAATTTCTAAATTTGATGGGAAGTAGTTTGCTGAATCATGGAGACCTTTAGTGCAATGCTTTGCAAATTATGCAGTGTTCTATGCACTTTTTCGGTCTTTTGGCAATGAACTGATTTGAAGGCCTCAATTCTTTTTCTTCTCACTAAAATACATTGGATCGCAAATATTAATCAGTCCAGTGGAGTGTGAACAAAGTGTTTATTGATAATTTGCACTTGCCTTTTAGATTTACATCTACTTATTATTTGTCTTTCATCGGGAATTTATTTGCAGGATCTGACAAAACTTAGTTAGAAATTTGAGGAGAAAGTTTTGGATGCTAAAAAGAAATTTGAAAAATGAAAATCAGACAAGTGACAGATTGAAGGACTGTCAGCTACTGCTCTTGGATTAGCTATACAAACCGTTGTGTCTAAGGTGTTTCATTGGATTGTAATTCCGAAATTGTTTAAATGTGGTTTGATTATGTTCAATTTGAATTTTATATTTACCCAATTCTATTATGATACGTGGCAATTGGGTTGTAGTTGGATTTCAATGTGTATATGACATGATTTAATGCATGGTTATATTGATTGTTTGATTATTTCGTGTTTAAGAACTATGTACAGTGTCTACAGTCATGTGATATAGGGCGAGTTTAGACTTTTAGTTTAGTACGTGTCCGAGTTTAGTATTTTGATTATTTCGCGTTCAGACATGGGATATAGGGTGAAATTGTTCAATTTTTTGTAGTTGGACTGTGCCTTCAGGCACGGGTTATTCCTAGTAAGTTTATATTATTCTAGGCAGGGGTAGGTTACTATAGAAAAATGTGACATGATTTGATGTGAATATTGCAGAACCAACTCAACTCAATCGGTACATGATTTATCATTTCCAAACATGAGATTGGATGAATGTTCCTAGGCATGGCATGAGAGATGCAAA
>CM042190.1:31057581-31079760 GCA_023539305.1 Ilex asprella
ACATGAGATTGGATGAATGTTCCTAGGCATGGCATGAGAGATGCAAATGTTGGTTTAATTTTTGTTGAAATTCAAATTAAAGATTCTTAAATGAAAATATAACATCATAAAGTTGTATTGTCAATTCAAAATATATTATTCATTTTCAGTTCAGGGATTCCAGGGTCTAAGTGGATAGGATTGGAGTTTTCTATCCTTTTCACTAGCTCAACTTGCACATCAAAGAGAAAATAAATATACCCACTATTCATGAACCTTCTGTCATTTTAGGAAATTCTCATGACTAAATCTTCAATTGCTGGGTATAAAGCAGATTAGCATTTTTTTGTAAATTAGGTAGTATGCATATGCACTCATTAGGATTAGGCCATCCAAAGTAGTTTAGTTGACTTCAGTCAATAAAATCAAGACTGTTGAGCATCCTACCGTTTAAGAGCCCAACTACAAGGATCATGGGTGAACATTACTCTTCTCAAGAAGCCACCTTTGGAGACCTCAAACCAGCAACCAGAATTAGTGACAAGTTCAAAGTACGAGCTTCGAGACATGAAACGTTTATCCTTGTCTTGGAAAGGCTAAAAAATGGAACTCAAAACGTCAATATGAGACTCTATAATTACGTAACTGTCTGCTTCTTTGGCCATCCCAGAACTATCTCTCACTCTCTCACATATAACAAACGGGTGTTGGGATGGCTGGAGGTAAGAGCAGTGCGTTGAAGAAAACTGCTAGGCAGAACTACAACATCCCCGAAACTGAAAATAGCGCATCTGCCATTGTTCCTCTAGATGCAGTTCCCATCTCTGTGGTTCCTGAAGAACAAGCTATTGTAGTTGATGCACCACTTGTGTCATCTTGCAATGATCGAATACGCCCATTGCTTGATGCAATTGACAAGCTCCGACACCTTAAGGTCATGCAAGAAGGTATACAGCTTCCAACAATTGTCGTAGTTGGTGACCAATCGTCTGGGAAGTCTAGTGTTCTTGAATCACTTGCTGGCATCAGCCTCCCCCGAGGCCAAGGCATTTGCACTAGGGTGCCACTCATAATGAGGCTTCAGCATCACTCAGATCCTCTCCCGGAGCTTAACTTGGAGTTTCTTGGCAGAACTGTCCAGACCGATGAGACCCATATATCTGATGCCATAAATCAAGCAACTGAGGAGATTGCTGGCTCTGGTAAAGGCATATCACACACTCCATTAACGTTAGTTGTGAAGAAAAATGGTGTACCTGATCTTACAATGGTTGATTTGCCCGGAATCACTAGGGTGCCTGTTCATGGACAGCCTGATGATATATATGAGCAGATATCAGCCATAATCACAGAATACATAAAACCAGAGGAGAGCATTATACTGAATGTTTTATCTGCAACTGTTGATTTCCCGACTTGTGAATCCATTAGGATGTCACAGAGGGTCGACAAGACCGGTGTGAGAACTCTGGCTGTTGTTACCAAAGCCGACAAAGCTCCTGAAGGTCTGCTAGATAAAGTAACGGCAGATGATGTGAATATCGGGCTTGGCTATGTGTGTGTTAGGAATCGCATAGGCGATGAATCGTATGATGAAGCTCGAAAGGAAGAAGCTAATTTATTCGAAACTCACCCGCTTCTATCAAAGATTGACAAATCTATTGTGGGTATTCCAGTTCTGGCCCAAAAGTTGGTCCAAATTCAAGCTGCCATCATAGCAAAATGCTTGCCTGATATAGTCAGGAAGATCAATGACAAGCTGAATGCAAACATGTCTGAACTCAACAAGATGCCCCCGAAATTTTCTTCTGTTGCAGAAGCAATGAAAGCATTCATGGGGATTATTGGATCTTCCAAGGAGTCCCTTAGGAAAATCCTTTTGAGAGGTGAGTTTGAGGAATATCCAGATGACAAACACATGCATTGCACTGCTCGTCTGGCAGAAATGCTCAGCCAGTATGCTGAAGAACTCCAAAAAAGTGCGGAAAGTAATTACACTGAGAACTTTCTAATGGAGGAGATAAAAGTTCTAGAAGAAACCAAAGGCATTGGGCTGCCAAATTTCCTTCCTCGCACAGCTTTTCTCATTATCCTTCAGAGAAAAGTAAATGAGATATCAGGATCTCCAGTACAGTTTGTTTCAAAAGTATGGGACTACATTGAGATGGTGGTTCTTAAGGTATTGATGCAGAATACTGAAAATTACCAAACATTGGAGTCTTCTACAAGAAGAGCAGCCCAGAACCTTTTTGTAAGGATGAAGAAAAAGTCAGTGGATCGAGTTTTGGAGATAATAGAGATGGAGAAGATTACTGATTATACCTGTGATCCTGAGTACATGAGAGCATGGAGTAAGCTGATGGCTAACAATAATGCCTTCCTTGAGGTTATGAATGATCACTCGAAGCCCACTAAGATTATGATTGAAGGTTTTGGCGATATTGAATTTGGGCATTTGCGGCTTTTTCCTAGTCAGAGAGAACAAGCATTTGACATGAAAATGAGAATCACTGCATATTGGAAGATTGTTCTCAAAAGATTTGTTGATTGCATGGCTCTTCACATGCTGTTAAGTGTTAAGAGTCTGGTTAACAGGGACATGGAAATGGAGATTGTGAATGAACTCATGGATCCTCAAGGTGGTGGAATAGAACGAATGCTAGAAGAGGCGCCCTCAGTTGCTATAAAGCGCGAGAGACTGAATAAAAGTAACAAGCTGCTGAAGGATTCTAAGGAAGTTGTTGCGAAGGTTATGGACAGAATTGCTATTACTGGTGATTAAGTTTTCAATATATGCTGCTTTTCATATCTTGATTAGTGTCAGAGTTGACTTTTTTTTGGCAGATTTGAAGGTCTGTTTTGGTAGTTTTACTTGCAAGCAGATTTGAAGGTCTGTTTTGGTAGTTTTACTTGCAAGATTGCATGACATTTGTAGAAATCCTATATTTTTCTGTTGGGTAACCTTTGTCTGTTGATTTACGCAAAAAACAAGTACTTTTGTATTTTCTCAGTTATTTTGTACTTGGCAATTTTGATCAACTAGAATGCATTGAAAATTAATAGAATCAATTATGCATTAGGAGATGATTTTATCTTCTTTGGTAGCCGGTGGATTTGCACTTATTATTTAAGTAAGAATGTCATTGTCCATTGATCAACATTAGATCCAAGGGTCAGATAGAACAAGATTACATCACTTAATGGGTTAATAAACGGATTTTATCAGGTCCACGTTGGATCCAATGCTTCACATGGGTCGATGCCTTTTGTCATGACCCAAGGTTACTGTTCTATAACAAATTACAGTGGTTTACAAAATATCCCCTGAAATTTGACAAGTAGCAAATTGCCCTTTTGGGTTTCTGCAGATATAATCATTAATTGGAACTTCGAAAAAGTATTAGGAAAAATTCTCCTAGGGTCCGTTTGGTTAAAAAGAAAAGGAGATAGAAAATGAAGTGAAAGAGAGTGAAAAAAAATATATTTTCTTGTATGTGTTTGATTAGGATGAAAATTTTGTAAGAAAGTTTTAAGAAAATTTCTTTTTTTAGTTTGGAAAGCATGAGAGTTACAAGAAATTTTATTTAATTGTCTAAATTACTCATAGTGCTGAGAAAAGTTATGGTGTGCTAAAATAGGGGTAGAATGGTAAAAAATACAACAAATAAACAAGTTTCACGGAAAAAAAAACTTTATTGCAAATTTTGTGGGAAATAAAAAACCATCAAATATGAGAAAATCTAATCATACGAAAAATTGTTTTTTTACAAAAAATCTTCATTTCCTGCTAAACAAACGCTATAATTTTTTTTTTTCTCTTTCCTTCTTTTTCTACTATTCTCTTGGTAACAAAACAAACTTTGACCGAAGAAGGAAAAATAGTTAAAACTGTTTTGGCATTTGTTCAACCCAAAACACCAACCTCAGTACAACACATTTATGCCATCAGTAAAGCATTAAATCAAAGAGTCGGCATACCCAAACAATACCATTTGCGTACTACACAGTTTTTGAGAGATTGTTTGAAATTATGGTGATCAACTCCATCACATCATAAAACATTACATTTTGAGCAACTATTGGAGTGGAGATAGAGAAATTGAGAAATAGAAGTAGTACCTGGGACAAGGTCTTTGGACACATGGTCATTGCTGTGCCTACTAGCCAGTGTAAGTACTCAAATTAAGTTATTATTCCATTCACTTGCTTATTACAAGACTTTCATTAAAGTTAATTCTTGATAGTGGATTGCGTGGTGTTAATTCTTGATAATGGATTGCGTGGTGTTAAGTTCGTGACGTGTCTAAGTTTTAGTGTTAAATTCTGTCCAATTCATACAAGATCCATTTATAGTAATATATATCTGGGATTGTATTGTATAGTATCATTTTCATGTTGCTGTTGTGCAACATATCTTGTATTTAGTTGGGTTTTTGACTTATTTATTAAATGGGTTTGACGGATTCACCTGTTTGTCATTCAAATTCGCTAAGACTAAATCTATACTCGCTAATTTCGTATTCATTTTGTGTCGTATTAGTGGATTATGTTTAGAACTCACAAGCCTAATTGAACAGGTGATAGCTTAATTTTTTTTTTGTTTCTTTTTAGGTGGCCAAAACCAGTGGATGCATCTTATGGAAAAGAAACCACCTGTGATTTAAGTGATGCTGATCCTTATGGCCATTATCTCAAATGCCTCGTGGACCTATACTGCATCAGGTTGATGAGGCCTGGGCAGCTCAAGTTGAGAGTTTCAATGTTGTGGGCTCTAGGCCCTTTATCTACTCAGAAAATGGAAAGGTTGTTGGGTTGCCATGAAAAAAAATAAATTACCAGCCTCTCCAGTATAGTGGATACAAAATGCCCTTTCCGAACTGCCTTTCAGCCCTTCTAAGCCTTCACTATTTCAAGGGTGTCACTTTTTTTTTAAGGACGCTCTCACCTCCATATTTAGAGAATGGGGAGTGGAATAAAAGTGAAAATTGTGTCAGGACAAAGGCCATTCTCAAACCACGAAATGAGGACAACGATGAAAGAATTTGAATGCTGATGTGGCTAACAGTCACCTTCATAGTCGATTCATTAGGGTCATCACCTTCTACCCGATTAGTGGAAAAGTATTCACCTTTTTTTTTTGTTAAGCCTCTTGGAGTTCTATACCACTAAAGCAATGATATCGAGGTCAAATGGTCACTCAAACCATTAATGGGCATTGGCCATATGAAAATGTGACCGTGGCTGAGTGTGTCCACTGGTGCTTGCCAGGTCCAATTATCAAATGGACCGAGTTTTTTGTTCCATATATTAAAATGAGTAATGCTATTGGGACATAGAAAGAGGACATAAAATAGGGACATACTGATGTGGCATCTGATATGGATTTGCCATGTCATTCAAATTTTGCCAACTATTTTTTTTTTTTTATGACTTTTCATTCTCCAAGGACTCTTTTTGCCGACTCTACCATAGCATCTCTGCAACTCTCTCTCTTTCTCTCTCTCTCATATGTCGACTCCTTTAGAAACCAAAAACTTCTTGGGAGTCCTCTCCGAAACAAAGCGCATAGGCCGTACCAATTCTCGCCTTTTCTTTGCCCTCTCTGGCCTTTTCCTCTTACCCCTCTCTTTATCTGCCCTCATCTATCCAATCTTCAATCCACCCTCTCCCAATATGACACCGTCAATACCCAAATCCTCCATCACAACCCAACTGAAACTCTGATTCTCTATTTGCTCTACACCCTCTTCGTCACCTTCCTCTCTCTCTGTGCCACAGCCACAATTACCTACACTGCTTTCCATGGATTCTACGGTACACCCGTCCAATTCAAATCCGCCATTAAATCACTCTTCTACTCATTCGCACTTCTTGTGATCACGATGTTGGTTTCATAGATAATTGTAGCTCTAATAGTATGATTTTCGGCATTCTTGTCGCTTTTTTGTACACAGGGTTGCAATTTTTTGGGTTCGAAATCGATTATAATTCGAATTATTTCATTGGGCTTTGCATATTCCTCGCGATCGTACTTGGGTTGATCGTGATTTGGTTACAAGTGAATTGGGCATTGGGTAGTGTAATTGTGGTGGTGGAATCAAAATGGGGGATGGAGCCATTGCGTCGAAGTACCTATTTGATGAAGGGAATGAGAGGAGTTTGGTTGTTGATACTGTTATGGAACAGGTTACTGAAGTTGAGTATTTGGGTCTTCTTGTATTAAAGCAAACTTCACTTGAATTTTTAACTGTTTCTTGTAACAGTTTTCAATTTTGATAAAACAGTCACTGTTTTTGCTTGTAAAGAGTTTCTGTTCTTGCTTCTTGTAATTCTTGATTATATTTCAATAAAATTTCTCTTTTCTTAAAAAAAAAATCTAAAACCAACTGAAAACAGAGTAGAATGGAAGATGCGCATGGTTGTTTGGCATCTCATGTCTCACTTGGGTGCATGGAAAAACCCAAAATAGCACAGGATTGAATACGTTGTTCATAGGCCAAGACAAAGTATCATGGGCACCTTGCTCTACCATGTAACTGCCTTTTTCTGTGTCTGTATGAGTGTGTCTTGTCTAATGTCTTTCTCCACCCTTTTACACAATTCCATAAGTCTTTTTTTTTTTGATATTTCAATTCCATAGTCTTTATTTATTTATTTGAAAGTTTCTGCATCTTTCATAACAAGGTCATGTTAATTTGGGGAAAATTGAAAGAGCACAGCTCAAAGGTACTGACACACATACACAACCCAAACAACTGCACACAAATGCATTATCCAGTAAACACCATAGCTGCATAGCTACAAAACAAAATATGTGACTCAAGTACAACTACCACAGGTAAACGTTTAATTCGCAAACAGAGCATATAAATCACTCAGTGTTGAAGATAAGAATCCAAGATAACACAAAACGATAACTCTATATCTACTTCAGTCTTCAAGAACTATTCAGTGTGAACAAAACAGATCAAAAAATAATAACCATCTACAATGTACTTTTCTCAACTAATGTTTGTATCTGATAAAAGCCGGATTGAGATGAAGCGAGATCAAACTTTCCATCCAAATTCCAATAGAATATCTATTCCCACACACATTACTCAACTGACCATCTCCTTTCTAGATCTGTCAAACAAAAATTATTCAATCAAATAATAATCAAAATTAAAACATAAAAAATTGAACTTAACACTTTAAAAAATACCTGGTCATGCTTACATGCTATTTGTTTGGTCAAGCATCTCAACTATTTCTCTTTATTGAAGCTAGAAGCAGGTAAATCTTGAATACCATATTTACCATTGGAAACTTGATATTGCTTATTCTAAGTAATCACAAAAATAAAAACCATAAGTTGAACATAAAAAATACAAGTACGACTTTTGAACAAAACATAAAATACTTACCAAGATATTATTTTCAAGAAAATTTGGATGAGTTATGTTTTCCATTTCATATCCTCCATATGATTGGTTTGGATTACCCCTTTGACTGACTCCCCATAGTAAGGCCATATTTGTCTGTCATAAAACATACACAACTTAATAAATAATATAACCCAAAATGTTGATAGAGTGTTAATAAGTAAAATTTTCATGACTCACATTACTAAAGGGAAATATAGGATCCAATGGAGGGTATTGTCCACCCCCCACGCAAACATTAGTACTTCGTGGGATTTGTGAATCCTACAATTTTTTAGAGTTAAACACAGTACAAGAATTTCAATAACTATGAACTTCCAATTTGTACTCAAGCAATGGTGTATAAAATAGGAAATTATAACATTTAAGTCATACCCTCACCACAATGCTCTCTTGAGTTCCAATTACATCAATTTTACTAGTAGGTGGACCATCAATATGACCAATGGCACTGTCTTCAGTGTTTTGACATTCCTAAAAAATAAAACAATATTGGAAACATTTAATAAATATGACCAAAAAAAATAGCATACACAACTTATTCGTACCTTTTTCTCTCTTTATTCATTGCTAAGATTTCCATGAGTTGTCATCCTTTTTTTCTTTTCATTTTTTTTCCTAACAATTTGTTCCATTTTAGATTGCTTCCTTTTGAATGGTGGACGACCTTTGCTTCGAACTGCTACTGGAGTGAGTATGCTCTGTGCCTCCTTTGATATAATATTAGCAATATAACCAGAATTCCTACTAGTAATCAAGTTTGGCGTTGATTGATTAACTCCACAAGCACCTTCATTTTTTTGTAGGTTCTCCTTTAATATATGTATGAAGTTCATCACCTCCTGACACTTTTCTTCAGATTCTGCCGCCAAATCTACAAGGTCACTAAAAGCGTTGCACATCTTATCATATCGTACTGCTTCAGGTGTAACACTCCAAATATCATAACTAATTTTAACTTTTGTGTGACATCTTTTCACATTCTTCCTCCATCTCCGCATGATGTATTTCTCTGGAAGTAAGAAAATTTTATTTCGAATTAATACTGCTATGGCATGCCTGCACAATATTCCTCTAAACTCAAACATGCGACAATTGCACTTCACGTCACAATCATTTTCTTGGAACCAAACCTTAAAATTTACTCTCTTTTTTTTGTCTTCAATAACGATATCCTCTGACACATCGTACTCCGAGATTGCACCATCCATTTTAACTGAAATCAAATCACAGTACATCTTCCCTGTCAATTCATTTTGAAATTCTTTAAACTTTGAGATAGTGTATATATGCTGAATTTGTTTCTCCATCTCATAAAGGCTTACACAGGGGACCTGTAAAGAAGACGACCTACAGTCTTCTTGGTTCTCTTTTTCTACCTTACTTTTCAGTGCATTCTCATACTGTTCCACAAATTGCTTTAAGGTAGTCTTAGAGTTGACAAACCCGTCAAAAAATGAATGCATGCTTTCACTTCGTTGGGTGGTAGACATTCCTGCCCAAAAACTATCTTTCACAAAGATCGGTACCCATCGATATCTCTCATTGTACAACCCATTCAACCAATCATTATTATGCAATTTATATTTCTCAATCATCTCATTCCAATTATCTTCAAATTCAAAATGAGTCAAGGAATTATAAACAACACTTTGCAAGGAAAACCTGATTGATTCATATTGTTTATAACCTTTCAACTTTTCGGGCAGCTTCTTCATTATATGCCACAAACACCATCGATGTCTAGCATTAGGAAAGATAATCTCAATTGCTTTTTGCATAGCTTTGTCTTGGTCAGTAATAATTTCATTTGGAGCTTTTGAAGACATGCATGAAAGCCAAGATCGAAATAACCAAATAAATGTTTCTGTGTCCTCATTAGATATCAACCCACAACCAAACAAAGTTGACTGCCCATGATGATTCACCCCTACAAAGGGAGCAAATGGCATGTCATACTTATTTGTTAAGTACGTGGTATCAAATGTAATGACATCACCAAATTTCTCATATGCTGCCCTACTCCTCGCATCTGCCCAAAAAACATTTCTCAGGCGACCCTCGTCATCCAAATCCATTGTGTAAAAAAAGTTTGCATTTTGGGCTTGCATATTTACAAAATAGTTTTGTATTGCTATAGCATCTCCTTCCCCAAGTCGTAATCGTCTTACTTTTTCCATGTAATTTCTACAGTCTTTCTCCAGAAATGACATATTCTCATACCCCCCTGCCTCAACAACAAACGAATTATAATTTTTGTTTATTCTGATCTCAACCCTATCATTTAATTCAAGCTTCCTTTTTACTTGTGGTCTCATGACTCGATTGCATCGAAAGAATCGAGATTTGCTCGGACTTAACCCATGATTATGGTCGAGTACGATGGTGCTCACTCCCCATCTCCCATCAGGATATAAAATTGCTGTAAGCTTAGCCTTGCAATCCGTTTTTATGGTTGGATGAGGCTTAAAAGGATTTTTTGAAGTGCTTCGCGACTTGCCTGATCGAGGACATGCAACTGTAACATATTTCAACTTTCCATCATCTCATTTAATTGACGATCTTATTTTCACTGGGAACCCCAACTGCTTACCATAGGTTATATAATAGTCAACCAACTCATCATAATTGTTAAACATCATCCTAACCGTGGGCTCTTCTGCTTTTTCCTCTAAATTCACTATGTTATTCATTTCAACCCCTTCATTTTCTTCAGTCATCTCCATATGTGAAGAGCTACTAGAAGATTCTCC
Source organism: Ilex asprella (assembly GCA_023539305.1). NCBI lineage: Eukaryota > Viridiplantae > Streptophyta > Magnoliopsida > Aquifoliales > Aquifoliaceae > Ilex > Ilex asprella. The sequence goes on from CM042190.1 coordinate 31,067,738, forward strand.
TTCTATCAATACAAAAAATAAAATAAAATACTACTTTAGGGATGAATCTCACACACACGAAGGAGCTAATGTTCTGTCACTACAATCCAACACTTAAAAGACATAAAAAAATACTATAAAATAATTCTTAACATGACTCCTAATGAGAATAATAAACTAATCATATTTCTAATCTAACAAAAGTGATTCACTGTCAAATAACTTCAACAAGACTAAGAAGTCTTCATAGTTTCTAATAAACTCTCATAAGTCAAAGACTTCTAAATAATAAAAATAAAAATTAGACTAAAAGTTTAATAATAAAATAAAAACTAATGATATAGATTTGTTTAATCTCAATCTCCAACATATAATGGATCATCAATGTATTCTTATGTTTTAAATCTGAGAATTGAGAATTTACCATAGTCGGTGTTGGTTGGGTTCATGGCGACCTGATTTTCGGCATTTATCTCGATCACTACAGGTTCACTTTTTTTGGCCATTGGGCGTGATACTAGATGAAGTAATTGGAGAGTCAAATGGAATGGGTTGCCAAATAACTTCGTTGCTTGTCTGTAGAGATGAATGCTATGGTGATTGTGAAAGCCGATCGGACTGTCCTTTTTTTGATCTTCTCACACGATTGAATCAATTTGCTCTCCAGTTTTAGTTGCTTGAGCTCGTTAATGGTGGATTTGGAGACCTCAGACGCCAAAGATGGACTTCAAGTTGCAACTTATAACTATAAGTAAATTTCTTGAATGGAGTCCGTGATTGGTAGAATCCCGAAGAGATGAATGCTACGGTAGAGTCGGCAAAAGGAGTCCTTGGAGAATGAAAAGTCATAAAAAAAAAAAAATAGTTGGCAGAATTTGAATGACATGGCAAATCCATATCAGATGCCACATCAGTATGTCCCTATTTTATGTCCCAATAGCATTACTCTATTAAAATTGGAAGTTCGCTTGGCGGAAAAAAACTTGGGCAAAATATTTTGTAAAGAAAATTTGATAGATATCAAATAAATACACGTTTTTATTTGTAATTAGCACATACGATGAATTACATTTAGATCTTTTTGAAAAATGTTTCATATATTTTTTTTTGAGCAAGGAAAAATGTTTCATATTAAAGAGTTCACATAAGAGTGAAAAATGTTTCATATCGAATATGGCTGTGTTTGGAGAGATTAAGGCGCTAGTGGGTCCAGTTTAACCTGCGACCGGTCTAATCATAATAGCAAAACAAACAGAACTCTTTCTCGTACAGTTTTGGACTGTATTGCTAGTGGGCCCCCGCTACAGGTTGTTTCGTCTGAGATAAAGGGCCTACTAGTCCTTTGACAGCGACCCTAATAACCCCTCTCTCTGTCTCTCTCCCCATCATTGTACAGTTATCTGACCAAAAATCAACAATAGGGCCCACATTGCAATTATTTCCAACCCTTTTAGCATTTTCCTTATCTATATTTTTCTTATTTTTTGTCTTTTATCATCAACGCCATCCACGGGTTATTGTATTTTTTTTTTTTGATCAAAGTGTTATTGTATATGACATATTCAGCCTTCCTTGCTGGATTTATGACCCGACCCGAATTATGTTGTCTTTGCCAAATAATTTCTGAGTCGGGTTTAAGGAAAAAATATACAAGTGATTAAATATGTGATAGAAATGAGTGATGTGATATTTTTAAAAAAAATATGCAAAAGATAAAAATTCAAATTATTATCTATTTTATTATATAGATTTTCCATCTTTTACTTCCAGAACTATTTGAATAAGAGATGGGCAAACTGTCCACATGAGCATCTTTAAGAGATAATTAAGGTTTTTGGATAATCATAAGAAACTTCTACAATGATAATAACCTTCACTTCTCTCTCGGCTCATCATGTAACACTATTTTTTTTTCTTACTTTTCAGTACGCTTTTTTATTTTAATTTATTATTATTGATGGTTGTTACACCAAACGAAGCATAAAAAGGAGTGTGAGTGGAAGAACTACTTATGTTGGATGCAAGTGAAAGGTGTACACTCTATTTTTTTTGTCTACGGTTAGGAGTATTTGAGTCAATTTATGCGCACTTAGACTAATTTCTTTCTTGATTTGGTCAAAAACAGACTATTCACATTAGAATTAGAGTATTCATAAAAGATAAATCTCTAATGATTTGCCCCAATAAAAACCATGTCAATATATTAATTGCGATGAGAGGGCGATTGTCACTAAAAAACTGGGGAGAACAATTGAAATAATGTATGGGAAACCCAAAAAAATTGCATCACATTGAGTGATCTATGAAAATTTTGGAGAATGTTTGTAAAAGTCATGATGGACCCATTATATTTATATCATGAATGGGAGCTATATCAACCAAATATCAAATTCACTAATACATAATTAAGGTCACCTCCCAAAAAGGCCAAAACCATGACTAATATCAACCAACGGCAAAACAAAGTTCACAGCAATGGAGGTCACATCTCCTACAACCAGGACTAATAAAAGATACTAGCAATAATTTTAGAGCAATACTGTAAAACTCAAATAAAACTCTAAAAATTATAATTTAAATGCATATTATCTTTTGAATGAATGAGTTCCATTAACTTTTTCAATGAGATTCACTCATCCCACATTCATTCAAAAGATTATATACATTTGAATTTTAACTTTTGAATTTCATTTGAATTATGCAGCATTTTTCATAATTTTGTGTCAGACGTCAATCTGTAATATCAAAAATTGAGGATTGATCGTATAATATTTATATTTTAAATATTAATATTTTTTAATTGCACAGTTTCAAACTAAAGTGAATAGAAAGAAAACAAAAGAAAGATAGGGGATGGAAATGAGAGAGATAGATTTATATTAGTGAGGTGTTTTGATGTTGAGAAGTATGTTGATTGGGTTGTGAGAAAAAATGAAAGTTTTTGAGTTGAATTTTTTTTTTTTTGAGATGAGTTGAATAAATCTTGACTGTTATTCTGCTTTTATAAAATGAAAATTTAATTTCTTAACTATAATATTAGACTTAAATTGAATGAAGGTCATTCTCTGAATTGACATCCAAAAATTATAATATTAACTAAGGATAAAATTAAAAAAAAAAATAAAAAATAAAACGACATGTGAGAATATAATTAACTTAAAAATATTGTTTAGGGATAAAATCAAAAATAAATTTTTTTTAAAAATCGACATTTGTATATAATATTTAGACATAGACATAGAAAGATAAATAAACATAAGTGCACTGACGAAACTAACCACATGAGCATCTTTAGGAGATTTCTACAATGAAAATGAAAATGAAAATTCACATTTCTATAGGCACATCATATAGCACTTTTTCATACCTTTTGGTACAATTTATTTTCTATTATGAAATTTTTTATTTCTACAGCTTTTAGCAAGTGGACGAACGTTTAATAGTTGTCGAAAGTATTAGTCTTTTCTCGTAGTCTCCAAAAACTTAGGGAAAAGAGCGTAATTCGAGAGACAGTTCGTCAAAGACAATGAACATTCCTTTCTATTGTCAAATTTAATTTGGAGACTTAATCTGTAGACCTATTAACCATTGAATTAGAAGTGAGTTTCACTTAACATTAAAGTTCACAACTAATTCAATGACTACATTAAATTAAATTTTTGATTAAGTTTTAGAATTAAGTCCACGTAACATTATTATTAATGATTTTTACTCAAAAAAAGCATAAAAAAGAGTGTGAATTGAGAAAGTAGTTGAAGATGGGATCCACCCACCCCATGCCTAAGCTGCTAAAGTAATTAAAATAGTAAAGAATCCCAATAATGAAATGAGTCCGATAAAAAAGCCCTATCAATCCTAATGCATGCAAAGTGAAAGGTGGAGCATAACATTCCATGTCAACAGTCGAGGTCTTCCACCAAGTCTTCCACCATGGTCCCTCTCTCTAGACCTTTTTTGTGTATTCTATAGGAAAGTAAAGGAGTAACCAATTCATTGCATTAGAGGTTTAATCAAGCTACACAGATGACATTACGTACATTTACATCATTCAGGACAGAGATAACATTTACCTATATCTACAATTCATTGCATAAGAGATTTAGTTCGAAAATTAATCCCTATAATAAAAAGAGCATACCCAGTACACGAGGTTTTCTAATTGTGGAGTCTGAGAAAGATTAGATGTACGTAGTCTTACCTTTATAAATAGAGAGATTATTTTCGTGATTCGAGCCTATGACTTTCATATCACAATAGAACAACTTTATTGTTATACAAAAACCCGCCTTCAATTAATCCCTCTAATGTTACCTACATTTACATCATTGAGACACAGTTAGAGTAATAAGTATTTAGACTTAAAAAAGTGACATAATTTGTTGGATTAATGATATGATAGTAACATGATCCAATAACTTTAACTGTTGAACTCCTTCGTTGAGACCATATAACTTGATACATCATCAAATCATCAAATTAGAATAAATTTTTGGGTTCTAATTAACATTACTAACTCGGTAATCCAGAAAATTCGTGTGAACATTTTTTTTTTTGCATGTTTTGGTTTTGGCTGAAGTTTCAATTTAGTTTCATTAAGCTTTTGGGCCACCCAGAGGCTTTCATCGAAGTTGCTTGGTTGAGACATCAAATGACCCACTACATTCATAACGAAGACTTCGATCGTTGACCGGATTCCAAGTCGTTTTGTTCCTTGGGCATGACAAGAATGGGAAAATGAAGAAAATTGAGAATGGATTTTCATTCTATATTTGTTGGAATATAAGGAGGATATAAGGAGTTGGGGTTCAATTATGGTACGAAAAATTGTGCCTCTAAACTAGGACGGTTAATTGACTCGGCTATTCGAACTTGACTCGATTTGAACTCGTTTCGTGTTCTAAACAAATTGAACTTAAACAATTTTTTAAGTTCGACTCATTTATATGTAACATAATCGAGCTACTCGGATTGAACCGAACTTGAATAAATTTTTAGACTTACTTAAAAAAACTAGTACAACAGACACAAATTCAAACTCACAAAACTCGACTCGATTAACTACCTTACTCAAAACAAGGTCTTGGTGATGGAACCTCAACCAACCTTCAGTGGACTTCACTTTAATGGATGCAAAGCAGAGATGGGCCAAACCACACAATAAAGAGAAAGGTTTCACAAAATTTTTTGATATTTTATCACTTTTTTTATTAGTATTTATATCACTTTTTAAATAATATTTATTAATTTTTATAGTGCACTCACTTTTTGAATTTACTTATTATTTTTTAAATTTACTAATCAATTTTTTGAAATAAAACTAGTTACTTTTTAATTTGCTGGTGAAGATGACGAACGAGATTCTCAAATCGGTGGACTGAAACACTTGGGACAAATGACTAGGATTCCACAAATGTGCCCCAAAGCATTTCATGTCATCTTTTTTTTAAAAAAAAAAAAATCAACTTTTATATCACACAAAACTGCTTTTGTGACGACTTTTCATTGTCTCACTTACCAACAATTCACTCCTCAAAACTTTCCTTATGCTTTCCAACCCCCCAAAACCATCCAACATACACAAATTCTTGGAGGAAAAAAAAAACCAACGGCCTTAAAGAAAATGGCTATGCAGAACTCCAACATCGCTGAAACTGAAACAAGCTCCTCTTCTGCTCTTGTTCCTATACTTGTAGATCCCATAGCTATGATTGATGAAGAACTGCTTATGCCAGTCGAGGCACCGATAGTGTCATCTTACAATGATCGAATACGCCCCTTGCTTGATGCAATTGACAAGCTCCGCCACCTAAAGGTCATGCAGGAAGGTATACAGCTTCCAACAATTGTGGTGGTTGGTGACCAATCGTCCGGAAAGTCTAGTGTTCTTGAGTCACTTGCAGGCATCAGCCTCCCCCGAGGCCAAGGCATTTGCACCAGGGTGCCACTCATAATGAGGCTTCAGCATCACTCAGATCCTCTCCCGGAATTTCACTTGGAGTTTCTGGGTGGAACTGTCCAGATCAATGAAGCCCATATTTCTGATGTCATAAATCAAGTAACTGATGATATTGCTGGCTCTCGTAAAGGCATATCACACACCCCATTAACATTAGTAGTGAAGAAAAATGGAGTACCTGATCTTACAATGGTTGATTTGCCTGGAATCACTAGGGTGCCTGTTCATGGGCAGCCTGATGATATATACGAGCAGATATCAGCCATAATCACAGAATACATAAAACCAGAGGAGAGCATTATACTGAATGTTTTATCTGCAACTGTTGATTTCCCGACTTGTGAATCCATTAGGATGTCACAGAGGGTCGACAAGACCGGCCTGAGAACTCTGGCTGTTGTTACCAAAGCCGACAAAGCTCCTGAAGGTCTGCTAGAAAAAGTAATGGCAGATGATGTGAATATCGGGCTTGGCTATGTGTGCGTTAGGAATCGCTTAGGCGATGAATCGTATGATGAAGCTCGAAAGGAAGAAGCTCATTTATTCGAAACCCACCCGCTTCTCTCAAAAATTGACAAATCTATGGTTGGTATTCCAGTTCTAGCCAAAAAGTTGGTGCAAATTCAAGCTTCAATAATAGCAAAATGCTTGCCAGAGATTGTTAAAAAGATCAATGACAAGCAGGCTGCAAACATTTCAGAACTCAACAAAATGCCTAAGAATCTGACTTCTGTTCCAGAAGCAATGTCTGCTTTGATGCAGATCATTGGATCCTCCGTGGAGTCTCTCAGGAAAGTCCTCTTGAGAGGCGAGTTTGAGGAATACCCAGATGACAAACACATGCATTGCACAGCACGACTTGCAGAAATGCTCAACCAGTGTGCTCAGGAACTACAAAAGAGTTTAGAAAATAACTACACAGACAATTTTCTAATGGAGGAGATAAAGGTTCTTGAGGAAACCAGAGGCATTGGGCTACCAAATTTCCTTCCTCGCACGGCTTTTCTCATGCTCCTGCAGAAAAAAGTAAATAAGATATCAGGACCACCAGTTCAGTTTCTCTCTGAGGCATGGGACTACGTTGAGACAGTGGTGGTTGCTGTTTTGATGCGTCACTCTGAATATTATCCACAACTAGAGTCATCTACAAGAAGAGCAGCCCAAAACCTTATTGCCAAGAGGAAGGAAATGTCAGCTGATCGAGTAGTGGAGATAATTGAGATGGAGAAGATCACCGATTACACTTGCGATCCTGAATATATGACACAATGGGGTAAGCTCATGGCTAACAATAACGTCTTCCTTGACGTTATGAATAATAATTGGAAGTCCACACAGATCACTTTTGATGGTTTTGGGGAAGTTGAAGTTGGGCATTTGCGGCTCTTCCCTAATATTAGAGACCAAGCATTTGACATAAAAATGAGAATTACTGCGTACTGGAAGATTGTTCTGAAAAGACTTGTTGATTGCATGGCTCTGCACCTGCTATTTAGTGTTAAGAGTTTGTTGAACAGGGACATGGAGATGGATATAGTGAATGAACTCATGGGTCCTCATGGTGGTGGACTCGAACAGTTGCTAGAAGAAGCGCCGTCGATTGTCATAAAGCGTGAGAGGTTGAACAAAAGTCTCAAGCTGCTGAAGGACTCTAAGGAAGTTGTTGCTAAGGTCATGGACAGAATTGCTATCAATGCTGATTAGGTTTTTGCATGTTGCTTTTAATATCTTGGTTCTTGTCACAGTTCACCTTATGTTGTTTCACATATTTGAAGTCTTCTGTTTTGGTAGTTTTACTTGCCAGAATGCCTGATCATTCTGATGGAAACTCTTCTGTGGCATTAATTTTATGTTTGTGTTTGGTAGTGTGTTGCTAAACTATTTCAAATAATGCAGTGCAAAGTAATGGAAAGTATTATGCGTTAGTAGATGATAATGTCTCGTCTCTTTCAGCTGGTGGATTTGCAATTAGACTTGATTCAGATGCATTGCTGAAAATGATTTAAAGACTATTATGGTACATATTCCAAAAGGTTGCCAACCATTCAATCTAACTGATGTTCCAACTTTCTTTCAGCCAATTTTTCAAATTACTATTTTTCACAAAAAAAATAGGGGTATTTACAAAAAACAAATCTCCTGGAATTTGACAATTAGCAACTTCCCTCATGTGGTTTCTGACAAATGTATGAGCATCTCCGACCCCTTACTCTCAAATCTTGACTCAAATTTAAATTTAAGTAAAAAATGGTTAAAAACAAGCTCCAATTCTTTACTTAAACTTATGTCAAATGAAAGTAAACTCAATTTTTTACTCAAATCAAGGGAAATTCAAAACCTTTACTTAAATCATCAATGGTTAGTTTTCATTCTCCTTCAAATAGCTAATGATCATATTTCAACCTCCTTTAAATTTAATTTTTTGTCCAGCTTTAAATATGAGTTTGTCCATTGAAACCCTTTGTAACAAATTAAGTTTTTTAGTTAAACATCGACTTAAATTTGAAATAAGATGGCAGATACTCTAAAGAGTTGTTGCTAGTTGTCTAATTTAGCCCACTTTTATTTTTCATTTAATCATTGCAAATTGATTAAAATAACCCCAATGCTCTTAGTATGAACAACTTGGACTTTATGAATATGTTCAAGTGAAATAAAGGGCTGAGCTTTTTTCTCTATGCTACAAAATGTTAAGGATAATAATTATGGTCCCTATAAGGGGCAAATAAAATATCCTCACTCGGACAGTTGACGGCAAGTTACACACAGCCAATGAACCAGTTAGACCTAAATGACGTTTGGGTGAAAATGAAACAATGAGGTTTTTGACAAAAAATGGTGAAGGATTTGGAAGAAGAAAGTTATTGGACAAGAGAATTGATGAAAAATGTATGGCAAAATCGTTTTTTTCATTTTTAAATCAATCAAATCATGAAGAAGAAAGAGAAGTCCCACAATTATAATAGCAACAATTATTTGGTTTAATTGTTGATGCTAACCCTACCATCCATTTAACCCCTATACATTCTTTTCTTTGGTTCCTTATGCTTGAGTAACCTAATGAATATTCATCACGATACATGATTAAAGAGAAACATGGAAACGAAAGACCTTCAAGTACTTGTATTTGGACTTGGTAAAACAAACTAGGCATAACAAATATACCAAATGATTTAGAACCAAAGCTTTATGGATATTAGTTTATCAAATAATAGTCTCAATAAAGTTCATTAGCATCTCCAATTTTCTTGGGCGATTTCAGACATTATAATGTGTATAGGTGAGAACTACAAGCATCTTTTGTGATAAAAATATAAAAAATTTCCTTTTGAAAAGATAAAAAGGTGGGCCAAAAGACTAGATGAGGAGAAAGAAAGAGAGGTACTAACCTTTGTTCTCATCACGACCGCAATCTATCTTTACAACAATTCATATTCCTCATTGCAATCTCTGAGGATTGTTAATAATGATTCATCCCTCCTGGCAATAATCCAGAAGATTCAACTAGCATAAAAAAGAGAGCATAAATGTGATATTTATAGTGGCAATTAGGTTCCATATCCCAAGAGACCTCATTACACAAATGCAAGAAAATGTGTGATTGATAATCGAAAAAACTTAATGAAATTTGGGAGGCTAGATCTCGAATTCATTGATTGGAGGTGGAAACCAGATGACTGCGAGGCATGAGCTACCTCTGTCTGATGAAACTCAGTTCTTGGAACTCGTCAAATGGTCAAATGGAAGTCTATGGCCTTTGTTGGGACTTACTGGTAAGGAACCAAATGCAGTCATTGGTGTACCTTTAAGTTCTTAAAACATACACTTGTTTACTGCTAGCCTTGTATTCAAGTTAAAGTCGATAATGACCTGATTCGTGTTGTGTCTAAGTTTTGTTGTGCTAAATGTTGTTCAAGTCTTACTTAATCCATTTATAGTATATATAGTTCGGTTTTTGTAATGTAGTGTTGTTTTCATGTCAAGCATATGTTTGAGTTTGTGAAGACTCATTTATTAAGCAAGTTTGATAGATCCAAGAGTTCATCATTCAAACCCGCTAAGACTAAACCTACACCCATTAATTCTATTTCAATTTCGTGTTACAATAGTGTATCGTGCCTAGAATTCACAAGCCTAATAGAAGTGGTGGTGGCTTATTTTTTTATTTTTTATTTTAGATGCCAAAACCCATGGATGTATCTTACATTCTTACATACAACGTACAAGATTCTAACGCTGATTTTATTTTTTATTGACAATCAACAACAAATATTTTATTAATATAGAAAAAGGGTAACACGAGGGACAAGAAGTACATCAATATGAAACAATATAAGAGTAGATGCAACAAGCTAAAAAGTGAAGAATACAAGCCACACACTGACTTCCAATAAGCTCAAATCAAAAATCAAGGAATTCCAAGAAAAATGATGAATTTAATCATAGCAGCATTGTGGTCCACTTACTTAGTTAAATCAATGCTGATCCTAATGTTCATTCTCTCAGAAGCTTCTTGGACCTCTAGTTATATCAGGTTGATGAGGCCTTGGTCGCTCAGGTAGAGAATTTTGATTTTGCGATCATCTCATCTGGGCAATAGTTCTCTAGGTACTCTATCTACTATGAATGGCCTTCGGCCTGAACCACCTTTCAAGCCCTTCAAGCCTTCAAAACTTCAAGAGGGTGACATTTTTTAGGATGTTCTCACCTCTAGATTTTGAGAATAGGGAGTGAAATAATGTGACCATTGTGTAAGAACAAAGTCATTTTCAAAGCAAGAAATGAAAAATAGATTGGCATATTATAGAGTTTTATTTTACTCAAGTTGAGGAACTAAGAGCAACAAAGAAGGAAGGGAGGAAGAGGGGATTGAAATTTAGGTTATTTGATACCACTAAAGTAATGATGTTGAGGCCAGATGGTCACTAGCCACATGAAAATATGACCGTGCCCGTAGCTGATTGTGTCCACTAGTGTTTGCCAAGCCCTACTGATAAATGGAATGAGTTTTTGCTTCAATGGTTAGAACTAGAAGTTGAAGGAGTGATTGTCAGGGAACTTGAGTAAAATGTTCCATAAAAAAAAAAAATTGATAGATATTGGATAACCGTATTGATATTTTTGTCACCCACCAACAAAAATCAACCTAGACGGATAAAAAATTAAAGAGGCAAAAACCTGTTCGTCTGTGTGTGTGGGCATGTGAAGAAATTGATGTTTGTTATAGCTGCTATTTTGATTCTGCTGTCTTTATTCCGCGAAAAGACTGGTAACAGAAAACACAGACAATATGTGTAGACAACGTTTGCGAAATTAGTTAACTAGCTTTCCAAGGAATATATTGTTTTTGCACACGTTTAACCCAAAACACCAACCTATCAGTAAAAGGGAGTTCCATTACCGTCATTAGCAAAGCATTAAATCAAACAGTTAGCATGCATTAACATTACGACTTGCATATTTTGGAGTTTTTTTATGCGACGATATTATGGAGTTAGGAAACAAATTCAGCCACGCATAGAGAGAGATATCATCAAATTATAACGATAAACTGCATCACATCGTAAAACCTAACTTTTTGCCCAATGGAGTGAAAATAGAGCAATCAAGCAACAGCAGTACCTCGATAAGGTCTTGTCACATATGGGCTGGTTGGAGTGAACGATAGAACTTTGCAGATTGATTTTTTAGGGCGGAGAGAGACAGACAGAGAGACGAACAGGGTGAGAGAAGGCGGTGATTTGGGAAGAGACATTCGGGGCCGGCTCTGCAGTGAGGAACTAAACAGACTAACCGTACAGTGTGCTGTTTAATGGGACGGCACCGTTTTGGACAAAAAAGGGCAAGGCATCGTTTTGTTATTTTTTTTGCACAGGGGAACAAATTCGCCCAAAACTTCACCGTCTGCCGAGCTCCACCCCTCTCATAACCCTTCCTCTTCACTTTGCCGTTTTGGAGAGTGTATTATGATCTGCCAATCTTTCGGTTCTTAGTATGTCTGAAGCTTGGAAAATCTGGACAACCATTATCTGGCCAGTAGCACATAGGAGCAGTTTCTTTGTATTGATAATTGTTATGAACTTACCCG